>BLKR01002880.1:0-172576 GCA_011170035.1 Teleogryllus occipitalis
GGTGGGGTGAGGTGGGGTGGGATGAGGTGGGGTGGGGTGAGCTGGGGTGGGACGTGCGGAAATCGGCGGGGTGGTGCGGGACAGCAGGGGTGGAGGAGAGAGGGGGCTTGGCGGTGCGAGGTGGACGAGGGTGCAACGCGCCGGGGAGGGATGGAGGGGACGGGTGGGGTGGGTGGTGCGGGGCGTGCAGAGCGAGACGGGGCGGGGCGGGGTGGAGGGGACCGGGCGGAGCGAGGCAGGCGAGGCCGACGCGGGGCGGGGCGGGGAGTGGTGGAGCGTGGTGGAGCAGGGGTGGGGGTGAGACAGCACGGAGCCAGGGCAGAAGTGGAGCAGGGCAGAGGAGAAGGAGCTTAAGCAGGGTGGACCGGGAGCAGAGGAGGAGGGAGCAGACAGCGGGAGTGGTCACAGTGTAGCAGGGCAGGGAAAGGATGGAGCGAGGTGAGTCGGAGCGGGGCGGAGGGGGGCGTGGCGGAGCGTGGCAGGCGAGAGTTGAGCGGGGCGGGGAGGGGCAAGGTGGGGCGGGATGACGTGGAGAGGGGCGGCGCTGGGTGGTCTTTGTGGCGCCCGGGGCGACGCCGACATGCAAAGCGCACTGCCGGCCGCGCCCGTGTTCCGCGCCGCAACAGCTCTCTCTCTAAACGATGTTCGCCACTAACGTATCGCCAATGTGCAGGTGGCCGTGGGGAGACGAGCGAAAACATGCAGGAGGCCGCTGGCGTATTGTTGGCCCCGGACAAGAGGATTACCTGCGCCACTGAGCGCTGGTTAACGCGGCCAACATGCTCTAAAGCCGAGTAGGAGGAGTGGATGGTGTTTTCAATAACAGCTGTGACGTCTGAGCTGGGAATTGATAGTATCTGTTAGAATTGCTAGAATCGTTAGCCGATTAGGAATATTAGATGTAGACCTGCAATGGTCTCAGCACAGTTATTGTTTGGACTCGCTAGGCTGTGCTATGAATACTAGTTAATTACGACCGTAATAATGCTAATGGGCACGCCCTTCAATGTTTGTTTTTTTCTATAAAGTGTTTGTACGTGTGCAAAGGTCTCCCTGGAATATTGATAAGAGCATACTATAATACATATTACAATAACCTGTTTTGCAATAAATAAAATGTTCAAATAAACATTTAACTAGAAAAGTCTCGAAAAGAATTCTGTGAGGAAACTGACCTTCAAAATCTCTAACGTCTCTACCTATTATTCCTTTCAGTCGACATATTAGGCTCACAGTCCACTTATTTGACTACTGTCGATCACAGTGATGACATATTCGAACTTATGTCATTTTATGTCTTATATCATATATCGAACACAATTCATTTTGCATTCCCTTCGGATTCGCGTAGTAGAGATTCCGGTGTGTGTGTGTGTGTGTGTGTGTGTGTGTGTGTGTGTGTGTGTGTGTGTGTGTGTGTGATGAGTGCCATTCTCATTTCTGAGCGTAGGACTGTATGTAGGATGGTAAAGAAAATACGAGGACAAATGGTGATGGTAGATTGAAAATAATGCACGGGATGAAGCTTAGTGGTGATATTGTATGCGAGAAAACAACGCTACAACTCCCTCGTAAAATCACGCGTCAGGCCTGCTCGAATATGAGAATACGGTCCACACAAATTCGGTGGCTGGCTGCAATTGCCAGCGGGCCACTAGCCTTTCACTCGACTAGAACCGATCGCGCCTGATCTCCCCCCCTCTTGGGGCTGACTCCAGCAGACGGCCACACCGGTGGCCGACAAATAAAAACACTGGGCCAGAGCACACCGTGTAGGCCGCCTACTTGAACAGCTCTGACTACTAGAGACAGCGCGGATTTGGACACTGCTGCCCCGTCCCACCCCTGCGCCGCCGAGGGCGGCAAGTTCCTCACCATCTTCCCCATTTTCAAGCCCCCACCATCTCTCTTCAACGGAAAGCCGAGCTTGGCGAAACCTGACGCGTGTACAGCCGCGCGGCGCGGGGCCGGCTGGCTGGCTGGCGACATCACCTGTTGCCGGGCGGGAGGGAGCGCGTTATCGCCCGCGAGCACCCGCCCCGGATTGACACTATCTGCGCGGGCGGGCGGGCGGCGCGAGTGGGCGGGTACGCGCGGGGAGAGGCGCGGACGAGCGCTGTGGACGACGACCGCCTGCGAGCCACGCCGCCCCCGCCACCCCTGACCGCCTGTACTCCTAAGCCGCACCCACAGAGATACTTGAAGCTAGGGATACCAACCGTCCTGCATTAGGGAGGACATTCCTCCAATGTGAGGTAGCTAATGCCTTATTTTACATGGCGAGATTCGGGCCATCAGCCCCGCTCTTCCGTCTGACCACACAAATTTCGCTCTTTTCACCATCTAGTCGAGAAATGAGGTACTATCTTGGGCGACGAAACAGGCAATTAGAATTTAGCTCAGAGGTTTCTTTTAGGCTGGAAGATCTTCTACATGCAGTAAATCTACAACATGGGACAGTCGGCTTTACTTCCTCTCCGAAGAAAGGCGTACGAAGGGTTTTCTCGCCTTTATAAATCCACGGCTTCGCTCGGGATTTTCGTCCGCCTTTTAGTAAATTTTGAATATTTGAAATTTAAATGTCCTTCTTTTAGTAAATTTTTAACATTTGTTGTCATTTATTTTATCACATGAGTAACATCTGCTACGTTGTATCTTTTATTGTTTAATTTAGAAAAGAAAACAATTTCTATTTCTGAACAATGACACACGCATGGATGGTAGTGTCTCATTCTAGCGACTAAACTGAAAGAGACGCTTAGACCTTCTTCATATGCATTTTGTGAATGAATCTTTTTAGTTGAATCGCAACTGGAGAGAAGAAAGAAATACAGCTGATGCCAGCTAGTTTAATTTTTTATAAAAATAAATGGGTGGAAGCGTTTTTTTGTCAAGTGTCCTCCCTTTTACATGCACATTGTTAGCCCTGCATCATCTTTGATCGTGAGATTCTACGGTTCCAGACCCAACGGTGGCCGATTTTCACACATCAGCAACACAGCTGGGTTTGATTTGACCACTGTTAGGAGAAATGTGGTTCAATCGGGGCTGTCGGCTTAGTAATTCGATTCCTGCCGCAACCGTAAACTCACGGATGTGAAATAAATCTACTAAATTTCTGACATCTTGCGGGAATCGAACCTGCGATCTCCCCATCCCTTGTACGCTCCAACCGTAAGATGTTTTATCTTTAGGCTTGTCGCTTTCGTATTGGTTGGTGTTTTCACTTAATAAGTATGCAAAAAACAATTAAGGAATGTGAAAGCTCGATAGCTGAACGAATACTCAGGGAGCGCATTTGCCCATAGCGTAAAGTGCGAAGTTCCCTAGTCTTGATGCGTCATCTAAAGAAACAGACCGCCTCCGCAAACAACTCCACAAATAAAGTGTTCTACTCTCTGCCCTCGAATCTCGTTGCATACATCCTCTCACCTCGTGAATGTGGCGTGAAAAGCAAAGGCAAAGTACATCAAACTACGTATATTACAGGTGCTCAAGAGCCAGGGAATATCTAAAAACACGTCATTTTTGAGTTAATCAAGAAATATTTTACAAAACAGTCCATTGTTACTTGTAAACATTTTAGGAGATAGATAACAAGACACGGTATATAGAGCAAAATTTCTCGTGTTTAGGTGCGAAATATATGTCTCCGGCTGTATAAAACCACCTTCCTGAAAAACGATAAGTTTTAGTTTCTTATGCACCCACGATGTCTCAATCATAATTTATTATTCAATAGTTCCTCTTTAAGAATTATTTATTCTTAATTTTTAAAGACAAGTATCAGTTCTGAATTTTTGACCGTCACCGTTCCTAAAGGAAAGAAGTTACGTTACAATTAAAAGTTAATACGTTAAGATGAAAAGGGGAATGAAGAAGAAGACAAAAAATCGGTCATGCAAATAAGGAGGCGATGGAGAAAAGTAAAAACAAAAGAAAGTCGGGAATGCAAATAAAGAGACGATGGAGAAAAAGGAAATACAAATGAAAAAGAAAAGGAAGACAAAAACGGAAAGGAAAAGGAATATGAAGAGAACGAACGACGAAGAAGGAACTCGAGATCCAGGTAGACCTAGAAGAAGATGGAGAGACGATCTTCTTGGCGACGGAACTCGAGGCCATTCGACCTCGTCCTTGATGATGATGATGATGATGATGACGACGAACGACGAAAATGGAGAATTTAAAGAAAACTGTTCACATAAATGAGAAGCTGACTGAGAAGAACAAATAGAAAGGAGAACAAGTGCAACCGGTTGTGCAAGTGGATGCAACAGAGTCTTCCGCGCGCTCTCCGCTCGGTCCACTCGGGAGCAGCGCCGACCTTCGGGCCGGGCGCAGCGGGGGAGGCGGCGCGGCGCGGTGCGGGGGCTATCTTTAGCGACTTCCGCGTATCGCCCGCGTCCGGTGCCGCTGCTCTGGAGGCGCGTTCTGCCTACAGTCCCCACGTACAGAGTGTTGCGCAATCCCTTACGCAGCCAATCCCGCCGTTTTCCATCCTGTAGTCACGGGAGTTGGAACGGTGCGATATAATGTTTATTGTGAGCTACCAATTTATCGAAAACTAATATTAATATCTTTGACCCCGGTGAATAAGTTGATAAGTCAAAAAAAACTTAATTTTACAGCAGAGCAAACAACAACTTTAAACTAATGCTGTAAATCAGGGTTTAATGATATTCAGACAAATCCTACACACTAATAGTTTCGTTTTAATATCACCTTCGTTTGAATATCATTAATCCTTGATTTACTTCAGTTGAAAGTTGCTTTTTGCTCCCCTGTAAAACTAAGGGTTTATGACTTATCAGCTTATTCACCGGGATCAAAGATATATAAGAAAATGTTCATCATGCCTCCAATTGTTATAATTTCTCCCCAATTTCACGATTCAGAATGGCGGAGCTAACCGGTGAGGGGATATTAAATTACTACGTTACTCATTGAATCTAGGGACTCTACTCGTAGATCTGTCTGGGTTCAGCGCAACACCGCGCAGAAGACCGCCTGGGTTCTGTTGCTAAGTGTGCCAGTGGTAAGACCACATGTCCGGAGGTGACTGTTCAGTTCATGCCTTTTATACTTTGTTTTTTCTAACCGGGCGGATGACGGTTTATGAGCTGTTACGGTGTCATCCAATCGAGAGCTAAAACGTCAGCACGGTGACATGTGACTGTGGTGACGTTTAAGTTCCCGATTGCACAAAACCGTAACAGCTGATGAACCGTCATCCGTCAGGTTACAAAAACCCAAGTGTACGAGGTGAGGCTCAGGCTATAAAGCCCGCTCTTCCGGCTGACCACGCAAGTTTCGCTACTCTCCTTTCACCATCTAGCGGAGAAAAAAGTATTAGTCGGGCGACGAAACAGGCGAATTTAGCTCAAGGAGCTTCTTGTAGGCTTGAGATCTTTTGCATGTTCCATTTCTACAACATGGGACAGATAGGTTTACTTCCCTTCCGAAGAAAGGCATACAATGGATTTTTTCACCCTTAAAAAAATCACGGCTTTGAACCCGCAGATTGCGTACAAGATCCCGATATGCTAACCGTTGTACCATGGAAGCTACGAAGTACTGTCAGTCCAGGATTTGAAATTCTTGCACTCGATCTAGTTTAATATAAATCCAAAATATTACTCTGACATGGTGAAACTTAATGTTTATTTTCTAGAGTAGTGATTGCGGGTAAACCCAACCGAAAGGCTTGGTGATTGGGGTTAGTGTCCTAAACCATCTTATAAATAAATTACTGAATTAATTTGGAATGAAATACCTCAAAATGAATTGTGAAGTAAAATAGTTAACGTGGAGAAATCATAACAATTACCCAAGAGGATTAATTTATTTCTATATTAAATTAATTAGAGCTACTATAAAGAATAGTATTTTCATTGCAAACTTGACTTCACCCAGATGCTTATTATCGTAATTAACAGATTTTTTCATTTTGCTCAAGTGTGTGGAAAATATCGTTATCTCATGAAGGTAGTTCTTTCTTTTTATATACAACGCCATTTTTCGTATTATCTCTCATTAAATCACCCCTCACTTTTCCTTTCTATTTTCTTTCATGTTTCATACTTCGGAAAGTGCGTTTTGCGTATCGCCACTCACACGCAACAACGAAGAAACAATAGTTATAGTACTGATTGTCTGTAATGTATCTTTACATTAAAAATAGGTTTCACTGATTTTATAGACAATCAGATTTATTACAATTCTACAGGTATTTATGTTTTCATAACATGATTTATTCAAATATTCTGCAGTGTACAACGTTTCGGAGCTCATGCTGCCTCTCTTTCATCAGGTAAATCAACAATCACTAAAATAAAATAAAACATCAGACACATGATAGATAAATAATAATAATAATAATAATAATAATAATAATAATAATAATAATAATAATATCACTTTGTTCGTTGACCCATATTTCATGATTATGCAATTTCTATTATCTATTTCATGGTTAGATACCTGATCTTGTTCCTTCTGCTTGTATAACCATTAAATATGTATCAATGTAAAAAGTTATCTTATTATAATTTAACAGTCATGTGTCTTATGTTTTATTTTATTTTAATGATTATTGTTTTACCTGATGATGGAGAGGCAGCATGAGCACCGAAACGTTGTAAACCGCAGAATATTTGAATAAATCATGTTACGAAAAGCGAAATACCTGTAGAGTTGTAATGAATGTGATTGTATTTCTGTCTTTCAAGAGTTTTGAAATAGAACGTTTTATTTATTCGTTTATTGATTATTAGTAGGAGGCGGATTTTAATGACATGTCATTTTTTTCTTTTCATTTTAGAACAATTCTTTTTAGTATAGACATTAATTTTGTTTTATGACAAAACGAAATGACCAATCTGTATATTTTTTTGGATTTTTCGTCAATTTCGACTGATACGTCGTTTTTTTAACTTTTTGCTGACATTTTAAAGCATTTTTGGTGATTTCATCAATTTTAATGTAATTGTAATGGAACTTGTTTCAAATAATATTTATGAGATGCAACAATGCCCTGCACAGAATTTCTGAGTAACCTATTCGATTTCTTCTGAGCAACCTATTTGATTTCTTTGCCCAGGAATGGTAATGTCAGCCATTGTATGTAATCTGAGCCTTCCTCTGACGCTGAGGTCACTTGAACAAAAGGAAGAAGCCTCGATTACATTCGTAAGTTGTTTGTGTTGTTCATCTGAATTGTTTTTGATCAAATCTTGTTTTTTGTTATTATTCTTTGCTTTTATGGCATTTTAGAAACATTTTATCAGCATGTTATTGATCACTTTTGGCGATGTTGTAGGTCATCAAAATCCTCCTCCTAATGATTCGGAGCTCTCCGACTGCGAAGTCATTGAGATAAATGATCTAATGTGTAGGTGATAGCAATGTCCTTCTCAGTCATCGTTCACCTCATCATCACTATTGCAGTCCTTTGCATTTCACCAACTGGTTACAATTATAAGTATTAAAAATGCTGTGGGAATATGTTTCCCTTTTTGCAATCGATAACTACCTTTGCGACCTCATAGGTATTTATAATGATGTAATTGTTACAAATGTATTGGCTGCGCATTGTCCTACGGAAGGCCTGACCTTTACATCCTGCGATTGCGCTGTGACTGGCTTTTCACACACACACACACACACACACACACACGCACACACACACATAAACACATACACACAAACACATACACACAAACAAACACACAAACAAACACACACACACACAAACACATACACACACAAACACATACACACACACAAACACATACACACACACACACACAAGCGCGCGCGTAAATATTCATTATCATTGATATCATTATCTTTTATTATAATTACGGCAAACTGCCATGGAGGTCACCTGATAAAAGGAGTGGACCTCCGCCCCCGCTCCGCCTGTGCTCGGCGAGTATGGATATCGTGGTGGCTTAATTAAGGGAGCGACAAGAGGACAATACGACCTCGCGAAGGGCACCAGGCAAGACTCGGGCGCTGAGTCAAACGACTCACAGTCAGTCAGTTCCCCTGACAGGTGGCGTTCCGCCTTCAGGTACAGGGTTTGCTTCAGAAGGGAGACCCTCTGAATTCAAAAATGCAGGAACGAAGTTCCTGTGTAGAGATGTCTTAGAAGTGTATTGAGGCACTTTGAGATAAATATTGGTGAGGGATATTTTGAAGAAAATTAAGAATGAAATAACTGTAGTCAAAATTTAAAAAAAAAAATTTAAAAACAACTTTCAGGCGTTGTCCAAATTTAACACTGCCATGTCGTCATTAAAAACAGAATACAACTTAGTCGCCCGCTGTTCCAAATCACAGTCCAAAAAACGCAGCAGAGTGGACTATAATAACCAGGAGCACAATCGTTTAACAATAGCAAAGCACGAAAGCAGAAAGTGAACTCTATTCGTGAAGCGCGTGGAATAAAAAGAGGGCGACCGTCCCCCTTCCTTTCACTGCTTATATTTCGTCTTCGTCAGTGGAGGGGTAACTTCCCCTCCTCGCTCCACGTCATGCTGTCACTCTTCCCCGCAGGGGAGGGGTAGCTGCTCCGTCAGGCTGACGTGGCTTCCGATGTAAACAGAGATGGCCTTTATGAAAGAGTAGCTCTGCAGGAACGGACAACCAATGCCAGTGATATAGAAGGTTTTTCCTTAGAATGAGAGTTCGTGTAACAAGTGAACATCACATGTAATTCAGAGAAGTATCCCTCCGCCGCGACAGCAGTTCAGCCACGCCTCTTCGTAAAGTGTTTATGGCTCTTGTAAAAGCATCCATATGCAGAAGTCTAAGAGTTTTGCTGAGGTGTACGCACGTACGCGAGTCCGGGAAATATTTAAATTTAATTACGTATGTGGAAAATCTCTTAACATGCTCTCACAATCAGTAAAAGACAACTCCCACGATTGTAAATAGAAAGGTCTTAATCACAGCTCGACACACAACAGCACAATAGCCACGACGTGCACCAATACGCATCTCACATTCAAGTCTCGGTTTTAAAATAAACATAATATTTATCACACAAAAATTAAATTCAATGCAATGTTTCTAGAAAAAAAGAATTTTTACAGAAGAGCACATAACACTGCACTTCCTAATTTCAATTACTTCTCGTGGCGCACTATAATTTTGTCGGATGAGGACATCACAAAAGGAAGCGTCGAAGCCATTTACAAGTTAGCCAACTGCAAACGAACGAATGCAGGAAGGGAGTCCAATGAGTACAAGGACACAACGACCACAGAAGCTTTAGTTATGTTGCCAGCACTAGCTGTCACTTTGGCTCATTCTGAGGAAAATCCTTCTATAATTTGCTCGTACGTTATGACTTGGGCCTCTCTTTGCATGCAACGCCGCGACTTCACATTGCTTTTCCACGTAAAGACTGAAGTCTCAGTTCTCATTATTGACCTCAAAGTTCTCATTTAGAGAAGAGAAGTATCTTTCTAGCATATCGACGGATGTTGTTTAAGATGAAAATAAAGGTCTACGAACAAATTAAAGAAATTATGCAAATGCGTTCTTTTGGGAAATGATGGTATTGAAATTACCCCAAACTTTACACTGCATTAAACAAAGAGTTGTTTACTTTTATCTTGCAGAAGATATGTAAATAAGGGGAAATAAATGCAGCACGTTCTCGTTAGCTGAAAGAAATAATAACGCACACTACCTTGAAATAAGTATCAACGGATCTTTTCATTCGCTCAATGCAATGACCATTAAATGAGTTAATGTCCTCATAGTGTACGTTATTCAAGCTTACGTTATCCCTTATACCGAATTCAAGGAATGGAATTAGGAAAGCTTAAGAATATCAAGAGGGATAAAAGTGCAAGTAATGGAAACCGTAACTGTAAAATCACAATATACTGTAATTATCACAACTTTAATAATATGAATATTGAGAATCCTATATAGAAGAAAATTGCATTAAACATTTAATGAAAATGTTTGAGTGTGGTTTAAATTCCACTGAAAATGCAGTATCTCATTAACTAGGAGTATCTATTAACGAAGTAAGTACGGACGTGAGTAAGTACGGCCAGCTACGTCGAAATGTTATAATATTATTACCAATAATTAAGAAACATGTGCCCGCAGTTTATTAGAAAAGAAATTATATTTAAACAGAAAAGTTAATTATATTGATTTGGTTTTGACAAGTTTCAATTTCGCCTTACGAACCGGAGAAAAATACATTTCACATAATGAAACAATACACAAAGAAGAGGAAGAAAATTCGTCATACGTGATGCGAGCATGAGTCACATTTATCTGCCATGTTTGCGTCAGCGTCTTGAAAATGTGTCGGACAAAGCGCTGAGATATACTACCAGAAGTGCATTTCAGAGCTTTATCCATTAAAAAGACATTGAACGCCTTGTTGTTGATGCGAAACACTTGCTTTTCACTTGGAGCAGCGATAAGCTCCCAGAGTGCATGGCGCTGGCAGCTCGAGAGGCGAAGGCCAGGGTGCGACTGATAGCGAAGTCGAAGATCCGATGGACGGGGAAATGACTGGCGAATAGTGGAACTGCAGAGGAATAAAGTGCAGCGATGGAAATGAGAAAAGGAAATAAATAAAACCTATTGGAGACGAATTAAGGCAACATGGCAGCATTCAATCTATTTGACATACTTAAATTTGATTGATTGATTGATTTTCGTGTTTCCGGGCATTAGTTCGGTCATTAGTCCCGTTAGTGTAGTGCATGTAATTTTTCTCGGGAGATGGCGGTGATCTTCCCCCGCTGGATGGCGAGATCCGGCCATGCAAATCGGCTAGTGGGTTTCCCCCTAACCAGGACTCTCCCACCAACAGGGCACCGCCCGAGTCAGGACAAACTCTAAGCTCCCCGACCGGTCTCCCGGAATATGTGGTAGTGTAGTGCATGTTAGTGTAAGTGTGTGTGTGTGTGTGTGTGTGTGTGTGTGTGTGTGTGTGTGTAAGGGCAGAGGATAGGACAAGGAAGAGGAAGGACAGATCGCGCGCGGTCCGTGGCCCGTTTGGTAGGGTACTGCTCCGGCATTCGCCTGGTGTTGATCGGAGAAACCACGGAAAACTACCGATCAGAGCAGTCGACCGCTAGAATTCTCCTCCACACAGCAGCTGAATTCGACCTAGCTGACATATTTAAAGCAATGAGAAAAAATGACATAGGGACCCGAGGAAAATTCTAGCGGCCGGCTTCTTCGATCGGTGATTTTCCGACGAACAACACCAGGAGAATGCCGGAGCAATACCCTAACAAGGGGGACACGGACCAAGCACGATCTTTCCTTCCTCTTCCTTGACCTATCTTCACCTCTTATTTACACACACACTAACGTGCACTACACTACCACACATGCCGAGTGCTTACGGCTTGCTCCAGCAGGGGTGGTGACCAGCTGGAAGGATATACCTGTTTAGGGAAACCCCCATAAGCCGACTTGTAGGTCAACGTCGGATCTCACCATCCACTGGCTGAAGACCACTGCCACCTTCCGTGATGAAAATCGTGCACAATACTTACGGGAGAATCGCGCACAATACGTACGGGAGAATTGTCATTATAATATGACAATTGAGTTGACACTAATCAGGAAATCCTAATCAATCAATCATAAGCCGCTCTTGTCGCAGTCGTAGTGCCGGATTATGACAGATTAATCGCAAATGCTGCGTAGTGCGGAGAGATATCACTTGATCGCTAATCAAAAGAGTAGAGCTCCTTTAAAAACATTTCTACTGCTGGCCACAGCAGGGCTGTAATATATGGGTGATTATTTCACGAGAGGATGAGAGACTGAGAGTTCGTTGTGCAGAGCTCGATTTAGATTGATTTCGATAGTTTTCGCGTAGCTTAAAAGCACACGTTGTTTAAAACACTTTCAAAATAATTTCACCATTGCCTCAATAAAAAAAATTATACATTTTGCATCAAACATCAATGAAGAAAGTATTTCTCATAAAGATTTATATTTCTTGTTGACATATTATACTTAAGGATTGATACGATAGAAAAAGACCATGTGAGGTGAATACCAGAATACGAAAAGTTAGAACGCGGTAGAATTTAGAGTATTGTAATGGCTTAAAGGCCTTCGGCTAATAACCATAGCATTACGTTCTCTAATTTGTATGCTTGTGAATTACCTATCAAATAAAATAATAAAAATATTATTCTTAATAAAATGATAATTTATAGATCTTAATACTTGGAAGCAGAAGGTGGTTATGATCAGTGAAATAATGTCAAAGTCAGAAATGTGTAAACATACAGTTACATTAAAACTATACAAAATCAATTTAAAAAACTACATTGTGATCTTGAGAGCCCGAACTTCGCGGAGTTTCGAACACGAACGCTGATCGCTTCACTGATGTAACTCAACATTTCATTCAGTCACATTTCCCCCAAGACGAAATTACCTTCTTTAGCCATTCGTACTAAATTTCTATAATCTCAAATGCCACTTTATCTCCACCCTACAATCATTCACTGTAGATGACGAGATCCCGCTTTTCAACATCGATTTTCTGGCACACCAAACGCGCTAGCCCCTGCTCCGTTAGCATGCCGTGAAACGGTGAGTACAAGCACGGGCGAAAGTGGCGGGGACGGTCGCATTGGTGGTGATGGTGATGGTAGTGATGTTGATAGTGAGAGTGGAGATGGGGTGGCAGCATTGGCAATGGGGGAGACGGCGGTAACGGTAGTGGCGGCGGCCGTGGCGGTGAAGGGAGCGGCAAAGCCAGTGGCTGAGGTGGGAGACGGAGACGGAGGTGACGGGGGCGGCGATGGCGGCGGGGAAGTCAGGCAGCGGGGGCAACGTGGGCGGCGGGGGCCGGCGGGGGGCGGGGGGCAGGGGCGGCGGGGTGGCGGGGGCGGCCCGGGGGGGGGGGGGGAGACGGAGGTAACGGTAGTGGGGACGGCCGTGGCGGTGATGGGAGTGACAAAAGCAGAGGCGGAGGCGAAAGCGGTGGGGATGGCGGGGACAGTGGCAGCGGGGCGGGAGCGGTAGAGGCGGTGGGCCGACGGGGACGGCGGTGGTGGCGGGGGCGGCGGGGAGACGTGGGAGACGGGACGGGGGCGGCGGGGCGGGGGCAGGGGGCGGGGGCGGCGAGGGAGTTGTAGGTGGAGGGGACGGAGGGGTGGTGGCGGCAGGCCGCGGCGATGGCAGCGGGGGCGGCCGTAGCGGCAGTGGCAGGGGAGCCAGTGGGGAGCGGGATGGCGGTGGTAGCGGACGTGTCGGTGGTGGCGATGGCGGCGGGAGCGGAGATGGAGGAGGCGGCTTGGTCGGACGACGGTGGTGGTGGCGACGGTGGTGATGGCGACGGTGGTAGCGGCGGTGGTAGTAGCGGTGGGTACTGCGGCGGGGTCGGCGTTTGCGGTGCCGGGGAGTGGCGGTGGAGGTTATAGAGATAATGGGGGTGGCACGGATGGCGAGGGAATCAGCGGAGGACGACACTGCGGTGTCTGAGGTGGAGGAGGAGACGGCGGACGCGGCGAGGAAGGGGAAAGCAGGGGATGCGGCGGAGGGAGCGGACGAGTGGCAAGCGGTGAAGGCGAAAGCGGCTGTGGAGACGGTGCTGTTGCAATTGCCGAGGAGGCGGCAGAAGACACGTGCCGGCGAGGGCCGGTATCGACCGCCCTCGCAGCCCTTGACAGCGCCGCCGTCCGCGTCAGCTGACTGGCGCTGCGCGGCCCTACAGCGCCCTCCGCAGGGAAGTACCGCCCTCAACCTTTCAGCCCTTCTGCCTCCGGGCACTCAATACTCGAAGCGAAGCGGCCAGCACACGTCGCCATTTCGATGTACCGATACAATATGACTCTTCCTGCGGAATTTGTTGTATTTCGAGGAGGCGGTAGGTTTCTTTTTTAATCTATTATATTACTACTCTCAATGAGCCGGCAATTCTATGAACTCAGTTTAAATCCTTCAGCGTGATTTTTGACAATTCTCATTTTATTAAATTCATCACCCAATACATAAACCTTCATTACCACATTTGTTTCTCACATTTTATTACACGAAAAACAAAACGTTACTGAAATTAAGAATCGCTTTTCAAATTTTCCTTAGTATTTCTCATTCCTTAGTGTTCTCAGCAGTATTAAAAAGGGTTCCTAATTTTTTTCTAATTAACTCAGATTTCTTTATTTCCATGAACTCCATAATTAATACTAATCGCGACTTAATCCACCTTGAATTAATTCCTTGCGATAATATCTGACGTAAGGAACATCTTTCCTTCCTTTCATATTTCATTTGCCAGCGCACTCCGCTCTCGGCTAACTCAGCCTTCGTGGGGCCCCGCCCATTTTTCCCTGCTCCGGCAGCTCCTCCTATCTCATTTCACCTTGACTCGCGCCGCAGCCCCGCCGATAGCGCCACGCCGCTCCGCTCCGCTCCGCTCCGCTCTCGCTCCTCCCTGGACTCTGCCGCATCGCCCCGGCCGCCCCGCAGCCCCCGCGGCCACTTTTGATGCTGCGCTGCCCCGCCGTCAACCCTCCGGCCACTGCAGCTGCCGCGCCCCGGATCGAAAACGCCCGCCGGCTCCGGAACGAAAAAAGAAGGAAGCCGCCGTGCAGTGTATCATGTGATAGTTTGTCGTTCCGGAAGTTATTTTGATTGATTGATTTTTTTGGGTTTCCGGGCACGTCAACTGCTTTGGTCATTAGTCCCGTTAGTGTGGTGCATGTTTTTTTATCGGGAGATGGCGGTGATCTTCCCCCGCTGGATGGCGAGATCCGGCGCCGACCTACCGTTGGCTAGTGGGGTTTCCCACTAACCAGGACTCTCCCACCAGCGGGGCACCGCCCCAGCCGGGACAAGCTCTAAGCTCCCGACCGGTCTCCCGGAAGATGTGGTAGTGTAGTGCATGTTAGTGTAGCGTATCAAGCCGCCGTGTAGTGTATCAGATGATCGTTTGTCGCTCCATAATTTTTTTCATTGATAAATTGATTGATTGATTTTTTCGTGTTTCCGGGCGCGTCAACTGATTTGGTCATTAGTCCCGTTAGTGTAGTGCATGTTTTTCTCGAGAGATGGCGGTGATCTTCCCCCGCTGGATGGCGAGATCCGGCGCCGACCTACCGTCGGCTAGTGGGGTTTCCCCCTTAACAGGACTCTCCCACCAGCGGGGCACCGCCCCAGCCGGGACAAGCTCTAAGCTCCCGACCGGTCTGCGGAAATATGTGGTAGTGTAGTGCATGTTAGTGTAGCGTATCAAGCCGCCGTGTAGTGTATCAGATGATCGTTTGTTGTTCCGTAAGTTTTTGATAAGCGAACAACAATAATCTCTACGTGGACCTACTGTGTCCAAAGTTGTGACACAGTAAGCGAGACAAACATCTCAATTATGTCGTAGCGATCTCGGACCGAAGGGTCACGGGTTGGCGTCCCGTCTCGGGTATGGTTATATCTGTGTTCGTCGTTTCTTCCCTTATCATCACCATATCGTTTCATTTTCATTTGCCATAACGTTAACTCTAATAGTGGTCGCTAATGACCTAGATGTTGATGCGACCTTAAATAACAAAAACATCTCAATTATAGAGATAAATGAATCAAACGTGTTTAGAATGATCGCACAGCGCTCTGTTTTATCTGATACAAACACTGTGAAAGATATGGATATATCTATGTCTCTCCGAAACATCTGACAGTCGTTGAATAAAATGAGAAACTTATTCCCACACCGGCAGTTGCATTAGTACTGTAATCATTTTTATTACAATTCTTTTTTTTTTTTTTGTTATTTAAGGGCGCATCAACAGCTAGGTCATTAGCGACCACTATAGATTGATCTGTAGGGGAAACTGTAGGAAGAACACGTATGGATAACACAGACACACACAAACATCCATGCCCGAGGCGGGATTCGAACCGGCGACCCTTCGGTCCGAGATCAGTACGACACTACTGCCTTAGCGATCTCGGCCACCGCGCCGGCAATTCTTATTTTTATTGTGTACGCAAATAATTTAAAGAAAACAAAGCAGCACAATGCCCATCATCTCTTACATATTCATAATTGTAGATTGGCTGTTTTAGTCAAGAATTCTAATGTCTTCGTCTATATTCCAAATTCGCTTCCACATCATCCGACGCTGCCCTTTCTATCGTCCAAAGTTTATGTTTAAATAAAGTGTTCGCTAAATTAACAGCGACAAATTTTTTTAAAAATAACTCCATCTTTCCATCACAACATAATTTAAATTATACATTTTCAGCAAATTCTTTGCGTGTATCATTCAGTTTGTGCTGATTCATAATAATACTAATCGTTCTTGCAAACGCTCCCTTTAATTTAACCACGACCGTATTTCCCTCGTAGATTATCTGCACTTCGACGTGCGCACACTGTCCCAGCTGCTTCGTCTTCTTACAGCCCGCGGTCGAATGGTGCTGAGAGGAAAAAAGTGAGTCTGGAATGAACTTCACTTCTCGCCATGTCCGGCGCTATCATCACCATCTTCACCACCTCTCGTCGCGAGTCGGAAATCTTGGCGATTTATAAGGTGGTCAACAGTCTTGAGACGACGGTGGTACGAAGGGGAACTGGATGAACTCAACAGAAGAGATCGGTTTGGTTTGTTTTTTTCGTGTTTCCGGGCGCGTCAACTGCTTCGGTCATTAGTCCCGTTAGTGCAGTGCATGTGTTTTCTCGAGAGATGGCTGTGGTCTTCCCTCGCTGGATGGCGAGATCCGGCGCCGATCTACCGTCGGCTCGTGGGGTTTCCCCCTAACCAGGTATCTCCCACCAGCGGGGCACCGCCCCAGCCGGGACAAGTTTTAAATTCGCGACCGGTCTCCCGGAATATGTGGTAGTGTAGCGCAAGTTAGGGTAAGTGTGTGTGTAAGGGGAGAGGATAGGACAAGGAAGAGGAAGGACAGATCGCGCGCGGTCCGTGGCCCGTTTGGTAGGGTACTGCTCCGGCATTCGCCTGGTGTTGATCGGAGAAACCACGGAAAACTACCGATCAGAGCAGCCGGCCGCTAGAATTCTCCTCTCCAGACAGCGACTGAATTCGACCTAGCAGAAAACCTAGAGTCGAAAATCCTGCTGCCGTCAGGACTCGAACCTAGGACCTCCCGGTCAGAGGCGCTGCAGTGACATCAGTTGATGCACTGAGCTAGCGCTCCTGGTAGGAGGTAGGTAGTGTTGTTTCTCTCGACCGACTTACCTGCAGTCGAAACATTAAATACCATTGATAAATACCATTTCTTTTATTTTCTTGCCAAGGTCGGGCTGTTGACATTTTAAATTCAAAATATTTACCACAAATATTGTGAAACAATTAGCTGATCGACTATTAACTATTTTAGTAACATAAGATAAACTGTCCCTGGTATGAATCAATAAATGATAATAATTTCAAGAAGACAAATAGTATCTTTCGCTTGAAGTATTTGAAAAATGTACCTATTACGTACAGCTAGTAAATGGTCAATGTTGTACATCCATACACGCACCTTTGATGAGAATACTAATAGTATATCGCCCAAGGAAGTAAATTAATGACAGCAACGATCTCAAGTTCTAGAGAAACCCTTCAAAACTACCTCTCTGGTGGGGATTGGAATTTTGTGAATGTTTTGCTGAATAAATCTTAAGAGAGAATGCTTACCTACTAAATTTCAATTATGCGGTTTGAAGACTTATGAAGTTCTGTTTAACGAGAGATCTACATGCTTCTGAATGAAGAGATAAGAAGCTCAGTGATATCTCTGAAACATTAGGGATTGTCACTATCAGTGACGTCACTTGAAAAGTAGAGCAACAGGAAGGTCGTTGGTTAACTACAGTTAAGCTCGTAAATTTTATAACAGCATACTTTTGATAATCGTTATCACTGGAGTAGGCATCTCTCCCAGTAGGTCGAACAAGTAGCAAGGGCGCCTATTCATGACAATGCTTGCATGAAAAGCGATCACGTTGGTAGTATTCTCCAAATAAATGATTTTGTTTCTTTATTTTCTAATTATCCACAATTATCCGCTGAAATTACCTATCAATATCTCATACAGCACAATTCAAGCATTCGTGGAATCGAATAATTGGAGTACAGTTGGTAGATGGTCATTGTTGTACATCCATACACGCAACTTTGATGAGAATACTAATAGTATATCGCCCAAGGAAGTAAACGAATGTCAGCAATGATCTCAAATGTTTTAGAGAAACCCTTCAAAACTACCTCTCAGGTGGGGATTGGATTGAAATGCTCCGACATCCTTACGGAGCAGAATCTTGGGAATAATACATCGCAGCTACAGACCACTAAAATTATCACTCCGTCAGTGGCTCGCATTGTTCCACCCAACTTAGTAATCCCTATCTTCGGGGCAAACATCTAGGATTTCGCAGGTCACGAAACCTTAGTTTTGATAATCTAACTATTTATACTAAAAACCTGGTATCTAAAAGTACACTACAGTTAATGAAACAAATTTTAAAGAACTCTACCAAAGCAGCATTTTCACAAACCACTCTGACCTCCACAAATTTGCGGCCCTGGAAAATTTTGTTCAACGTGTGAGTTAGTAGACAGATCTGCTGAAGCTTCCTGGAAGCCTCACAATCAGAAGCCTGAAAGATCTAGACAATAAAAATTGGCAACTCTAAACTCCGTTTTACCGCACTCTTAATTGAGAAGCTGCCATCGTCTCCACCTCCACCAACGTTACTTCCGCCATCGTCTCCACCTCCGCCATCGTCTCCACCTTCGCCATCGTCTCCACCTCCGCCATCGTCTCCACATTCGCCTTCGTCTCCTCATTCGCCTTTGTCTCCACATTCGCCTTTGTCTCCACATTCGCCTTCGTCTCCACATTCACCTTCGTTTCCACATTCGTCTTCGTCTCCACATTCGCCTTCGTCTACATATTCGCCATCGTCTCCACCTGCGCCTTCGTCTCCATCCTCGCCCCTCTCAATCCGCCATCCTCTCCACCTCGGCTATCGTCTCCACCTCTGTCCTTGTCTACATCTCCGCCATCGCGTCATCTCGACGTCGCAATTTTCTCCAGCACCGCTACCACCAACCACACCATCGTCGCCGACTCCAGGGCCTTGGCGATCCAAAGCACCAACCTCCCATTTTTTGTTCAGTCGGCAGACTTCACGAGCGCCGTAGGAGGCACAGGCCGAGTCATGAAAGGACTGACAAGAAAGGGTATTTGCGCTCCTCCATCGGACAAATTCCGGGTGTGTAGTGGGAGGCTGGTTCCTCGGCGCGTGGCCTTCCGACACAATAAGACGGGCGAACGGGGCGCCTCGAGGCGGTGCCTTGCCTCCGCTCTCCTCCGCTCTCCCACGGCTCCAGCACTGACCTTTGAGGGAGCAGCGGGCCGGGCCTCGCTCACGCGCCTTCACATCGACCGCCCCTCCGCACTCGGCCCCCCCCCGCTCCTCCACGCTCCCGCCTTGCTCCACCCTCCCCGCGCCGCCTCGCCTCGTCCCGCCTCGTCCCGCCTCGTCGCGCCTCGTCGCGCCTCGTCCCGCCTCGTCCCGCCTCGTCCCGCCTCGTCCCGCCTCGTCCCGCCTCGTCCCGCCTCGTCCCGCCTCGTCCCGCCTCGTCCCGCCTCGTCCCGCCTCGTCCCGCCTCGTCCCGCCTCGTCCCGCCTCGTCCCGCCTCGTCCCGCCTCGGCCCGCCTCGTCCCGCCTCGTCCCGCCTCGTCCCGCCTCGTCCCGCCTCGTCCCGCCTCGTCCCGCCTCGTCCCGCCTCGTCCCGCCTCGTCCCGCCTCGTCCCGCCTCGTCCCGCCTCGTCCCGCCTCGTCCCGCCTCGTCCCGCCTCGTCCCGCATCGTCCTGGCCTCCTCCTCCCCGCTCCACTCCCCTCTGCCTGTCCCCGCCTCGCCCCCCTCGCCGCCCTCGTCCCCACGTCCCGGCCTGCCCTCTGTTACGCACTCCTTCGAAAGCGCCGACTTGCGCTGGGCTTTGGCTTCGTCAAGCACCTTCACATCGACCGCCTGCCCGCCCGCTGCCTTACACTGCTTCCAAGCACCGCTTGCGCTGGGCGAGCGACTCGCATGCGAGTGTAGTTTAGACGAGCGCCTTTACATGCATCACACGCTGCTTTTAAAGCGCCGCTTGCGCTTTGCGCGCGAGAGTCGCATGCGAGTGTTGCTTGCACAAGCTCTTCGGGCGCTCGGCGTAAAATCTTACTCACTTCCCAGTCCCCAGACTCCGGAAATCGGAAATATAAATCCCGTGATGGGACATGTGTTATCTGGACGGGGTGGAGAGAGTCGCATGCGAGTGTTGCTTGCACAAGCTCTTCGGGCGCTCGGCGTAAAATCTTACTCACTTCCCAGTCCCCAGACTCCGGAAATCGGAAATATAAATCCCGTGATGGGACATGTGTTATCTGGACGGGGTGGAGAACTCGCAAGCCGACGAGGGTCGTCGTTCCAGTGGGGAGAAACACCGCCACTTTCCGGGATGTAGCATGCGCTACTCTTGATTGATTGTCTTTCCCCTCTGAATGGCGAGATCCGGCGCCGACCTACCGTCGAATAGCGGGGTTTTCCCTAACCAGGTACCCCCACTAGCGGGCCACCGCACCAGCCGGGACAAACGTACTGCAATGCTTGCTAGTGTGTGTGTGTGTGTAAGGGGTGAGGATAAGGCAAGGAAGAGAAAGGAAACATCGCGCGCGGTCCGTGGGCCGCTTTGTAGGGTACTGCTCCGGCATTCTCATGGTGTAGGTCGCAGAAACCTCGGAAAACTACCGATCTGAGCAGCCGGCCGATAGAATTCTCTTCCAGACCGCGACTGAATTCGACCTAACTGACAAGCTAGTGTCGAAAATCATGCCGCCGTTGGTACTCGAATCTAAGACCTCCCGGTCAGAGGCACAGCAGTGACATCAATTGATATACTAAGCCACCTCTCCAGGTGAACTACTCTTACGAGACCTGACGAAAGCTGACTTAGTGATTTGCGCTGGGAATTCATGAGGAAACAAGGATTCAAAAATCGATCAGCATTGAATGCCTGATATTAAAGGTGAGGATTCTCATGGTACACATATCTGTTTGTTGCACAACAAACCACTGCCACTACCTCATGTCATCTGTTCGCGGGTTGTGTGCGAATTTTACTTCGACAAGCACGTGGGTGAAATACCTTGGATTCTTCTTGGTTTGTTCAGCTCTGGGAACCATAGTTCAACAATTGTGGGTTGTTAATTGGATATACAATTAAGAAATGGGATAGTATAGTCATTGGATAGAACCCTCGTTACTTATACTGTAACCAACCTAGGTAACACAGGCATACAAAATAAAAAAAAGATCAGATCCAAAGACTTCACACATATTTCTCTATGTATGTCGACGCTCTGAAACCGAATCTGAAGTCAGAATTGCGCTACCACCCTACAGTTATTTTAAACCGCGAAAAAACACCGTGACATTGTATTTTTTTGTATTCGGGGGTTGTTGTCAGAGCCAAAGACTAGGCACATGTTTCTCTATGCATGTTGAGGTGCTGAATTCAAATCCGAAGCCAGAATTGCGTCACCACCTTTCAGTTGTTGTTTCTTCGCAAAAAAACAGTGAAATTTACAATTTATAACGTCACGATGGTGATGGGAGGAGGGTAATCGCGCAATTGCGACTTCAGATTCGGATTCAACGCGTCGACATACATAGAGAAACATGTATCAAGTCTTTGGGTCTGACACCTTTTTCATTTTGTGTTTCTGTGTAATCATTAACACTTCCTTGCGACAGGTGCTTCGAAAAGCACCAGATTATGGGTGTTATAGCTACAACTCCCCTTTCTTCATGCTCTGGTGACCGAATTTCGGAGTCACGGGAAATGTGTATTGGATGCTTCACGTAATGAATAAGTAAGGGGGAGAATTCGACATGTGTACCTTTCATTTACTAAACAAACCCACTACCACTACCGTTTGCGTTGACTTATTCTGTCTCATATTCCTATTTTTTGCTTCGACAGGCGCGCGGTTACGGGCTTATCCGCTTGGTGCATCGTCTTTCTCCAAACACTGAGTACCTCGAGAATCAAATTATAAGTTGATATTTGATATTTCACGAAGTGAAAAAAAGTAGGATTTATTGATGTGACACTCGTAGTAGCTATGTTTCACAGAAAATTGTTACTAGTCGGTCAAACATGAAAATACAGATCATGCTGTAATAAAGATGTGCGCAATTTACAATAAAATTACTACTTGAGTAAAATACCATACATGACTGAAATAGGCAATTTTCAGATTTTTCACCGTTTACATTGGTGGTGGAACATTTCTTATTGAAGAAACTTACTTAATATTAAAAACAAAAACTGCTTAAAAACGTAATACATCGCATAGAACCTTTCAGCAAATTCTGAAAATCATTCGAAAACATACTGTAAAATCAAAATAATGTATGTATTTACTTCCATGTCAAAGTCAATGTAGTTCCAAACAAGGGACGTCGGATTTTAATGCTACTTGTATTAAAAGAAGGAACATTATGCGTTATATCTCCTTTGTTAGTCCAATATTC
This sequence comes from Teleogryllus occipitalis, assembly GCA_011170035.1. Lineage (NCBI taxonomy): Eukaryota > Metazoa > Arthropoda > Insecta > Orthoptera > Gryllidae > Teleogryllus > Teleogryllus occipitalis. The sequence continues at coordinate 22,549 of BLKR01002880.1, forward strand.
ATTCGCGCATAACAGACATACAAAGAGAGCACGCGCGTCATAGACAAAAGAATCAAGAACCATGAATACGAATGACAATCCTCGTCATTAATTAATCTTCCAAAAGAGGCATCGGCAAAGCGAATTCACGTCACTAAAACTTGTATGCAAATGGAATTAACAATGTATTTCATTTGTGTAATTCTGCAGGAAAAGCAAACGAAATAACAAATAAGACAAACAGTATCTCTTCATTCTATTAGTTTCAAGTTCTTCAAAGCTGGCAACCAAATATATTCCCAATTTTCTCAGTAGTAACTTGTTCAGTAACTTTATTATGTACTTTCTTAATAGCCCTACTTTCGAGTTTCCGATTTCAACGGTGGTTCTGGAAGATTATTTAATGAAGACATAGAAGGTGCGTAATATAATAATAAACGGAGAATATGATTTTTCTTTGAGAGAAAGTGACTAAATTTAAGTTTCAGAACACTTGTAAGACAATTCTTAAAGAGGATTGTGAAGAAACAATTGCGTTACGTCTTTCGAGTAGTTTCCAAGCTGGATGTCGAGAGTCGAACAACAAAGTTTATAGTAACATACTTAATTCCATCAAAATTTCTACATTCATGCAATGTTTCGCGACAAACATAATAGGAAACTGATTATCAAAGCAGCATTCCAAACATCATTTCAATTACGATTTCAAACATGCAAGCATTTTCATGAACAATGGATAGACCTACTGCCTGTGATTATTTGTAAAACGAAAAGTTTCAGTTCATCAGCTCAAAGTGACAGTTCAAGTATTATTTCCTGAGAAAAACAATTTGTACATGGGTAATATCGTGGGATTGTAAACTTCCATCACTAGACATCCAGAGATAGAATGCGTCATCTTTGATCTGGACTTCCAACTTTAAAAAGGTCTCAATACATTCGCTAGGGTAACAATGGTGCAAACACGACCACAACAGTTGTTTTATAGATAGTCGTCATAATTGTAAGAAAAAGATAACTTTATTATATGTCTGCTAATTTGCCATTGTCTTTCCCGCCACTAACACAATAACAAAAAAAAAAACACTTTAGATGGGGATTCAATTAACGTTGTCTTTAATGAAAAGCCAATTCTATGCTTAACGAAAATTCGATTAATGTTGTCAGTAATGAAAATAAAACTCTACGTTCTATCCGAATTAGTCATACGCGATTCAGAATTTGAAGAAAACTATGAATGAGAACATTTAAATCGCGAAGAGCAAACATTTATTTCGAAATAAATTACCCAAATAATCACATAACTTGCCGGAAATTTTCATACTCATGTTACGTCTTTCAACGACATTCCAACCCTGCCTCGTAGAAATTACACGTAAAATTATCCAAAACCCTCAGCTGGCGAACCGGAGTCAAAATCCCATTAGAGCTACAATGTTTGCAGTGGCCAATGGATCGGCCTACAGCGTTCCGGGCGTCACTGTGTGCGAGCGGCTGCTTGATTGGGCCCCTCGCACGCCGTCCTCGCCAGCGCTGGCAGCGGGCGCGCCCGTGACTATCGATCGCGACGACGCGGCCAGATCAATGGAGGCGGCGCGCCCGCTGCACCTCCGCGCCACGCCCCCGTCCCAGCCCCCCCCCCCCAACACAGCCCCCTCCCCACCCCTCTCCGCCAAATCAGGGCCGAGGCGTGCGATTATGAGCAGGCACGAGGGTTAAAAGAAGGTGGGGCTTTGGCGAGGCGGTGAAGGATGTAGGAAATGGGAGGAGAGGGGAGAGGGAGTTACGGAGGGAGAGAGCGAGGATGGAAGTGAGCGAGTTGGAAAGAGGGAGGGCGGGGGGGAATGAAGCATTAAACTATGGGAAGGTGGAGAACATTGGGGGAGCCGTAAGAGAGACAGAAACAGAGAGAGAGTGAGTGAGTGAGTGAGTGAGTGAGTGAGTGAGAGAGAGAGAGAGAGAGAGAGAGAGAGAGAGAGAGAGAGAAAGAGAAAGGATACAAAGACTTTACGTAAATTATCGAGATGAATCGATGGCGGCTAACTGGATTTCTCCAGCTGAGCAACATCATTAATAGCATTGATCCCGAGGGAGAAGACATAAGTGCGACTTACGTACGAAAATATTAAAGAAAGAAGCACAGAAGAAACGAAAGGGATAAAGGGGATGACAGGATTTCGCAAGAATCACGAAAAATGGAAGAGTTTCGAAATTCATGTGATTGAGATAAATTAATCTTGGGAATAATATTGTAGAAAATGGAGGGAAAACAAAAGCTAATCTCAGAAGTCAAAATGTCAGACCACAATATTAAAAGCCCGGAGACCAAAGACATGCTAAGAGGCAGACACAGACACATACAACGGAAATGAAAACACAAGATGAATCCTAAAAGTTTGAGCAAATGAAAAAGATCTTAATTAAGACGACATTGTATAAAAACGCAGTAGAACGTACGAATGCCGGCGACAGCGCACCGAAAAAAACGTTATTAAACGCCGAGATGAAGTTGCGCTCGCAGCTGAGTGACTATGATGCAAACAAGAGCTGTCCGAAGTTGCGAAAAGAGCGCGCGCGCGGCGGTTAGCCCTATGCGGTCGACAGTCGCCAGCCACCCGCCTGCCAACGGATCGCTTCCTGTTCCCTAGCGCAGGGCCTTGCAGCTAGTGATGGCAATTTTTAACAAAACATCGATACATCGCTAAAGGGTTTTGGATGTCGATGAAAACATCGATGTTTAGATACATAGTTAAACGGTTTTCGATGTCGACGAAAAAATCGATACACTGATGTTTCGATACATCGCTAAAGGGTTTTGGATGTCGATGAAAACATCGACGAAACAACATAGATACATCGATGTTTCGGTACATCGTTAAGGGATTTTCGATGTTGATGAAAATATCGACGAAAAAACATCGATACATCGATGTTTCGATACATCATTAAAGGGTTTTCGATGTCGATGAACGATGTCGAAAAACATCGATACATTGATGTTTTGATACATCGTTAAAGGTTTTTCGATGCCGATGAAAACATCGACGAAAAAACGTCGATGTTTAAAACATCGATGTTTTAATTATAGACTAATAAACATGCTATTTTCCTACCCATTATTATTTACAGTACGCAAAAGGGATATATTTTATTGTTTGGTTACCAGCATGTTAGTAGTATGTTAATAAAAATTATGATCGAATGTAAAGAATAAAATTAACAATAAAGAAAATCATATTTCGCTACTTTACCCTTCAGTCACGTCTATTCATACACCATTGAAGTAAAACCACGTAAAAGTTCCCTCAGATTTCACAGGCGGAATGTGCAGCGTGATAAAGAGGATAACGCAAACCAACGATATTGCTGCGGATTGCTGCTACTCTACAACGTGCCTAAACCCTTTTATTTAAAAAAAATTAAAAAATTAAAATTAAAAAATTAAAATTAAAAAACATCCATGTTTTTGCAACAAAATATCGATGTGAATAAAACATGGAAAGCAAAATATCGATGTTAATATATCGATGTTTCTGGTGGAAAACATGAATGTTTTAAAAATATGTTTTATTTGTTTGGCCATGTCTACATGCAACTCCATCAAAACCGGGGACAAAGCTGGAGGGTGCTAGGATAGGAGGCGCTAGTGTCGCCGGGTACAGCTGCAGGTGAGGTTCACCAACTTCCCCACATAAAAATTGGCTAATTAGTGAGAAATACGAAAAGTGCCTTCCAAATGTTCAATTATTCATAAATATACATATAAGAGACCGCAGAAGAAAGCGCGAACATCGACGCGATCTTTTGTAACATCCTTGCGTCTCGCGAACCCACGCAGCAGCCACTCACGTTTTAAGTATCGTTGGCAGCAGTTGGTATTTTAGTTCCTGTAAGAAGGTTCTGCAGGAGAGGGCGCCACTGTAAGGCTCTTCACCACGTTGTATGGGAGTTGAAAGGCCCTGCCCGAGAGAACGGGTCACTGCAGCGTCTCTGACCGGGAGATCCTAGGTTCGAGTCCTGACGGCGGCAGGATTTTCGACACTAGCTTTTCAGCTACGTCAAATTCAGTCACTGTCTGGAGGAGAATTCTAGCGGCCGGCTGATCTGATCGGTAGTTTCCCGTGGTTTCTCCGATCAACACCAGGCGAATGCCGGAGCAGTACCCTATCAAACGGGCCACGGACCACGCGCGATCTGTCCTTCCTCTTCCTTGTCCTATCTCTCCCCTTACACACACACTTACACTAACATGCACTACACTACCACATATCCCGGGAGACCGGTCGGGAGCTTAGAGCTTGTCCCGGCTGGGGCGGTGCCCCGCTGGTGGGAGAGTCCTGGTTAGGGAGAAACCCCACTAGCCGACGGTAGGTCGGCGCCGGATCTCGCCATCCAGCGGGGGAAGATCACCGCCATCTCCCGAGAAAAAAATGCACTAAACTAACGGGACTAATGACCAGAGCAGTTGACGCGCCCGGAAACATCAAAAAATCAATCAATCAATCAATCAACTGAGAGAACGGGTGGCGGTGGGGGGAGGAACTCACGCCTGTCAGTCCGAGGGTAGGCATTCCGCCACGCACAGAGGTCATTCTCTGAAAACACCCTGAACCCGAGGGATGCCAGCGCGACCAATCACCACCACCGCCATTTAGCACTCGTGGAGACATTGTTTGCCTGGACGAAAATAGAGAGTTTGTGCACTCTACAGCGGACAGCACTATCGATCTTCTGCGCATGGGCAGATGCATTAAAGGGATGCGAAACTTGAATTGCGCATGCGCAGAAGATGTATAGTGCTTTAACGTTCCAGGGTGCACAAACTCCCTAAGGTACAGTTGGAGCAGATGTTCCTTCATTAGTCTGATCAGCGCTCGGCTAAGTCGTACCTGCATGCGAATTGCTCCTGACTTAAGATGGCCAGACGTCCCGTATTAGCCTTTTTTTTGAGTTCCCGTCCCGTATTTTTTTAAAGGAAAACGGGACGCCAAAATGTCCTGTTTCTTGTGACAATGATTAATCGACATAAAGTACTGTCAACAATTTTTAAATTTATAATAATGTATTCAGTTGGTTTTGTTTTAGTTTACCAAAAAGTAATCGCGAGTGCATCATACGCTCATGTAGCACGTAACAATAGAGTTTCACAGACCATTGAAATCAAGAAGGGAGAGATACAGTGGCGGTTCTAGGAAGGGATATTAGCTATCACCTCATTTGAGCTAGTATATGTTTAATTGCTATCGATATCGATATCGTTACCGTAAGCCAATGACCCGAACCTGCTTCTGTGAGTTTCTGTGCGACTTTGCGAGCAATCTTAATTGATAAATACGGACCAACTTTTTAATGAATAAAAGTGTAAATGAAACAAATAGGTATTTTTTAATGAACCATTCTAATGTTCTTTTTTGAGATTGTTTTTCTCCATTTTCTGTATCAAATACCGGGGCTGGTAATGGAAAATGTCCCTTTTTTTAGTCAAAGAAATGTCACGTCTTTTTTTTTGTTTTTAAGGTCTGGTCACCTTATTGATCCATACCTGATTGATCTGATAAGGACCGTGTAACGTTGACGTGTAGTGGAAATATAACACCCATTCCATGGTGTCCTGCACGAGACGATTTCGCCCGAACGATTCTGCAGGTAACATTAAGGTTTGGAAAGAAATATGAATAATATTTATTACATTTGCATTATATATTAAATTCTTTTGTTCGTAGTATGAGTAAATGTAACAATAGTTAATGGAATGTAGAACGATAGAATATAGAAATGCAGAATAGCTTAAGATAAAAAAAAAATTTAGATTTTTCTGACTGAAGACCCGCACACTGTGTAAACAGAGGTCTGGAGCTGGTTTGAAGATGCAAATGCAAAGCAGGAGGGAGAGCAATTTCACAGAAACGTAATTGTTAGATGTAAGAGAAGGAGGAAGCTCTATAGTCTCCATTGCCAGAATCTAGTGCAACATATGTCTCACACAACACAGGATGGTGACGTTTCTTGGGAAAAAACACAAAATACCACAACCAGCCGCAGCAATACCACAAATGTCAGCCTTCTGACAACAACCGCAAGTTGGTTTGAGATAAATTATTCCGAGATTGCTCCTTAGTACGTAGTACATTAGGATATTGCAGGTTATTAATTACAACACATTCACTTTTAAAATATTTTCAAAACACACTACGGGTGAGAAACAGTCTTGGGAGCAAGTAACAGAAATGTCACAGAAAATTGTCAATTTGAACACAATCTGACGGTTGTAACAGTAGTGCACGCTTTTTCCCCCTCGGGAAGTGGCTGTGATCATTCTCCAGCTGGGTGGTCACATCAGGCGCCTAACTACACGTAGGCTAGCGGGGTTTTCCCCAACAAGGTATCTCCCACAAGTTTTAGGACAACCCCTCGGGACAAGCGGCTTTAAGCTCCAGACTAGTCTCCCGACAGATGTGATTGTGTAGTGCATGAAAGTATGTGTATAGGTCAGGGGTGTGAACAAGAAAAGAAAGAGGCAGGAAATATCGCGCTCGGTCCGTGTCCCGTTTCTTATTGAGTACCGCTTCGGCTTTGGCCTGGTATTAGAGAGTTTTTGCAAGTCGTTAATTTGAAAGCCGTGACACGACAATTCTGCGGAGAACTGAACTGCGCATTTGCCGGCATCAAATGACGGGATTTTGATTGACGGGTCTCGACATTCTCCCTGTTTTGTCGTCTACTATAAACGTGTTCATAACTTACACTTTACGTAGTTTTCGCCGCCACCTCTAAACACGAATTAAACACTAACACACAATAAGCATGAAAGTAATGAAAAATACAATATCCATATTACCAATATAATATGGCAGGAACTTAATGGCTATTTTTTTAAGTTAATTCAAATACGCCAGAAACACACTAATGTAATTGTTAAGGATTTGGAGGTTATGTATATATTGAGGGTCCTTTGATTTCATACGCTTTACTATCTTGTAATGCTTATAAAGGAAAAATGGACTCAGAAATACACCGATGTTCAATATAAGCTTTTAGATCCCTGTAGAGGTATTCAGTTCCAATTAGTTCCCAGTTTTAACGTATGTTTTCAATTGTACGACATACAAAAACTCATTTTTCTGAAGACACGTAAATTCCTATTGACGATAATGTTAACGTACTACAACAATGGATTTCCCGTGTGGCAGAAACTCTGTATTGATGGGAGAAAGCACGGACAACTACCTATCAGAGCCATCGGGTGCTAGACGTATTGCTCCAGACAGCGGCTGAATTCGACTTAGCTGTGTAGCTAGCGTCGAAACTCCTGCCATCGTCGGAACTTGAACACTAGGCTCTCCCAGGCAGAGGCACTCCAGTTAATGCTCTAAGCTGGTTGCTCAGTATTCCTCTGTATTTCTACGTTACTTGCACATTGTCTCCTTCCGCCGCCCAATGAATCTGCGTCCGTTGGCGCCGGGCTACTTTTCTTCGCTTGGGGCCTCTCAATGGAAAAGCGCTTCATTCGCTCGCCTCGAGAGGCCACGGCGACGGCGCGACGCGGTGGGTGCGGCTGCAGAACACGCGGCCAAACTCCTCAAACCGAAGTTTGAATTTTGAGACTTTTAAACCTCTTCATATTTCAGTTGGTATCTTGTTTGCTTTCGGTTGTTTGATATGTGATTACGGGCGCGTCGACAGCTACGGTCATTACTAGTCCACTCAGTGTAATGCATGCGAACATGCGGCCAAACCCCCCAAAAAGAAGTTTCGATTTTGAGACTTTTAAAACCCTCAATATTTCGATTGGTATCTTGTTTGTTTATTTGCTTTTCGCTTTCGGTTGTTTGATTTGTGATTACGGACGCCACAACAGGTAAGGTCACTAGTCCATTAAGTGCAATGCATGCGAGGACGAAGTCGAATTTTTTAAGGCCGAAAAATTTCGTTTGGGATCTTGTTTGATTTTTCGCTTTCGATTCTTTGATTTGTGATTACGGGAGTCAACACTTAAGATAATTAGTCCCTTAAGTGAAGTTTTATCGCGTGATGTAACAGTGGTCTTCTTCCGCTGGATAGCGAGATCCGGCGCCGACCTACCGTCGGCTAGCGGAGTTTCCTCCTAATCAGGACTCTCCCACCAGCGGGACACCGCCCCAGCCGAGACAAGCTCTAAGCTCCCGACCGGTCTCCGAATATGTGATAGTGTAGTGCATGTTAGAGTAAGTGTGCGTGTAAGACGAGAGGTTAGGACAAGGAAGAGCAAGAACAGATCGCGCGCGGTCCGTGGCCCGTTTGGTAGGGTACTGCTCCGGCGTTCGATCGGAGAAACCACGAACAACTACCGATCAGAGCAGCCGGCCGCTAGAATTCTCCTCCTGACAGCGACTGAATTCGACCTAGCTGGAAAGCTAGTGTTGAAAATCCTGCCGCCGTCAGGACTCGAACCTAGGACCTCCCGTTCAGAGGCGCAGCAGCTATCAATTGCTGCACTGAGCTACCGCTCCCGATCCCCACTTTTTCGGGAAACAGGCCCACTGCGCGGAGGAAACGGCAGAGGCGGCGAACGCACGTTCCTGCGGGTCGCGCGCGCTTTCCCGAAAGGCAATTCCGAGAACTCGGAAATTCGCGTTTGCAGCATCCGGCGCCGTCGCGCGCGACGACACCCCCCTCCCACCCTCCCCGAGATTTCCCAGAAGCACCCGCGAGCATTGCCGGGTCGCACCCGTCCTTCCGCGGAACCAATGAATAAAAACGCGGCTACGCGGATCCGCCCGGTCGCGTTTCGCCGCAGTTCTCCGAAGAGGTCGCCACCGTCGCGGTAGCGTACGGACAAGTGTCTCCCGTGTTTTGTTTCCACATCGTTTGCAACCCATTAGCACGTTGTTCGCGTTCACTGGCCTGTTAGTGCGCCTTCACAGAAGAGCTGTCGAAGTTGCGTTTTGCTGAATAACTGCAGTTTAAATGCTCACCGCAGACGAGTTCTGCCGTTGCCGGACGATTTCTCGATAATTACAATAGCGCATTTACAGCTTATTACTCCACAGCGATATCAACTCAAAGCACGTCAAGGATGTGACACAACCAATCTCGAATTTGTGTTTTGTAATCACATTGAATTGAACGATGAAGTTGAAAGCAATTTTAAAAAAAGCAGGGTTTAATGGTATCTCAGTTCCTTTAACATACAGTATACATATAAATTTATATATATATATATATATATATATATATATATATATTGTATTAAAGACTGATTTTCGCGATTATCACAACAAGTATTCGATTATCATCAAAAGTTGTTCGTGTTTATATTCCAGTTTGATTAAATTGACAAGATCGCTAGAAATGAGCTAGATGGAAATTACATTCTCCTAAGCATTTATTAACGATCTCGAGACTCTCACAATTGACTGATTTTCGGTATAATCGATAAGACTGTCGAACCATATTCGTTAAGTGAATAACTCACCTCTTTCAAAATTTTCTGTACTTTTAAATGTTCTTTTAAACACCAAAATTCCTTCAGTTGCTGACAGGCTGACTACAGGTATAAATTTTGTCTTATTACCACGATGGAACATCTCAGTTTGGCGCATGTTCCGCTCCACGGCCGAGCTACGACCACAAACCACCACCATCGCGTCTCCACCCGTTGACGCCATTGCGGTTTTTCCTGGTGCACCGATTCACTTCTCCTGGAGCAATGGACCGATAGCGCTTTATGGAGCAGGAAGTGTTACTAGGATATTGCGTTAAGGCAGAATGCTGGAAGCAACGGCTTCTAGTACTGATACCCAAGATTTTTTTTTTTTAATTTGTTGCGTCTACTTTGACGCAACGCGTCTCCAAGCCCCTTGGGGGGCGTTGAACGCTTTGCGCTTCTCGGAGTAATCCTCCCATTACTAACAGCGCTTGTTTTTTCGAGTAATCCTCCGTTAATATTGTCTTCGCGTCTCGTCGCAGTCGGTTGTCAAGAGGACCGCCAGGTAGCATCTCCGCGTACGCGCCTCCTACCGCGCGCTTCTGCGTCACTACCCAGCGGCCAGAATTAGGTAGGAATAAGGATAGGGGTAGGGTTTAGGACACTTCACAGGGGTTGGACTAGCCCTTGTGAAGCAGCCGAACTCGTTTTGTTGGAACAAATTTCACATGAGATTCGACGGGAATCGAACCCGGATCTCAGTGGTGAAAGGCTTGCGACTTTGCAATGATTAAAAATGCGTTCATGAAAAATTATTACATATTTTTAAAAAAGTTACTACATTGTAAGCTCAATAGGTTCCTAACCCCCATTAAGCATTTTGCCGGCAAAAATATACGATAAATCTAAGTGTTTTAAGATTAATAACGAAAATGAAAATAAATAATTTGTTCTTAATTTGCAAAATATATTTGTAAAATGCATTGCTAAACTCAATATTATCATTAGCAAAACATTCTTGCGAATAATCACCTTCGCACAGTTACCAATTAAATTCAAAATTCTATGTTATCATTACTAAACGCAAGTACATTTACTTCAGACGAACTGAAGCGAGAGTCTCTGTCTAAGGATTACGAGAATTCTTATGAGTCTTAATGAGACGTCGACCTAAAGAACAACGAATTCGAAAAATATAATATCGGAATATTAGTGTAAGCCAATGAACGAAACAAAAATCCGAGGCCTTGGTAACTCATTAAATCTGTCTTCAGTAGAACAGTACCTTTGACTCACGGTGCGCTTTATATTGTGAAAGAAACCGGTGAAGTTTTTTCGCATTCAGCTGCTAACAACTCTATTAGCAGGTTGCCGTCTTCCTTCAGGTGCAGCGTTCGCAGCGAAGAAGCTGTGTGCAATGGGCAGGTATTCCAACGCCTTTGCTGGACACCGCTGAAGTTTCTTTAACGAACGCTGTGGTAGTCACACGAAAAACCGGATTACTTTGGATTAAGAATAGCGAAGAGTGAGAGTTCAGATATCATAGATGTGGATGACATTTAAGTAGCGGAAAAGGGAAAATATTGGATTAAACCTGAGTGATCTAAAGCGAATGAATACTTTCGGATCGAATCAAAACGAATCTAACCGATTTTAACTGAGCTAAACCTTCTGATATATCAGATAGATATTATAAGATGATATAATTTTAAATAACGAAAGCTCTTTTTTTTATTTTTAACTTAATCTTAGTGTTGGCACAACATAATCCTCAATAACACTAAGATTCGTAGCTTTAGTAACAGAGGATTAATGCTTTTCGCTTCTGTGATATATTTTATGATAAGAAAAATCTTTTCCAATAAATATGAAAATGAGACATTGAAAACGGTTTTATGATAGGGTTCGGGGTAAAACAAGGTAGCCCACATACAAACTCTTTCCTCATTTAAGCAACTGCACACTTTAGTGTAAGGGGTTTAAATGGTCAACATAAAAATCGCAAAACCCGGATGCCAACTGGGAGCCATACTTTTACGTATTCGAGAATCACATTACGTGAACAATAAATACCAAGAATTATAGTATCACAAAATTTACCATTTTGAAGGATATTATTTTTTACGGTCTAGCCCTTCAAATACCGAGAACAATAAAATCTGGAAAGAAAGTTTCAATGTAGATAGAAAAGACAGCGAAACGTGAAGGAAGAGAAACGTGAAGATGGCGGCAGAGAGATGGTGATTCACCGCCTGTTCATAACCGCATCTCGCTCGCAAAAACCTCAACTTGTCGGCCAAACACGCCTCGTCTCCTTCGGCGAGCGATGCCTTTGTGGCAAAGGCGCGATCGCTTGAGCTCCTGTGTAGGGGCTGAAACGCAGCTAGAAATTGAGCGCGCGCTCTCGCACAACTTGCCAACTAAATCAATTAAAACTTCCCTACAAATGCAGCTCGCTTACACTGTATAATTATAAAGAGTTCCCCTCCAACAACTCACTCCGAGTCAAGAGACCGCTAACGGATGATAAAATATATAATGACCTTCAATGAGGTTGATTTTCGCGGGAAGTTTGTGATTTGATAGGTAAAATGACAAAGTTAAAGAAAACTACATTTTGATTATCCGTCTTAGGACGTCTTCAAGAACAACTAAACGCTTTTACGTAAAGCATATATTTACTTTGAAAGATATCAACTTTTAAACGTAATAGTTCGATCACTAATTGCTTAATGGGAGTGTAATGCGAAGTCATTTTCAATGTAAGACTAATTAATTTAAATTAAATTAAACACTGAATCAGATTTGAAACAAGGCAAAATATGGACTAAAATTAGGGATTTCCATCAAAGAAAACATCCACCTTACGGACTGATACTTCAAACCTTTTTTCTTACGAATTAGCTTAATGCCTGAAAACCACTATGTACCGATTGATGTTTAATGTGGGAATGGTCCGTATGCCCCTTCCAAACAATCCAGCATTATTTTTAATATTAGTCAAGCTCAAGCAGATGACATTTCAAGGTAAAAACACATTCTAACAGAGAGTCATTTATCGTGAACAAGAATATTGTGGAGGCGTAAAACTGAAATGGCCCTCTCCCTTGAGGGGTATATTTTCCCAATATGGACCGACAAGCAGCACCAGGTACGAAGATGTTTGGGCCCTGAAGCCTTTGAAGGTGTCTGAGTAAGTGAGCAAGGCAGTCACCCTGCTCGGAGGAGGAGGAAAGTCCTAATGAAGCAAAGCAGCAAAGTCGATTAGCGCGTCGCGCAGCTCCTCCTTGTACACGGCCGACAGTCAAACCGCCTCTCGAGGGAGTGACCTGAGCAAGAGATCTAAGTTAATCTAATGCGCTTTTACTGCTGTCTGTGATTATGAACATTTTTTAATAATGACACGATGATTAATGAAATAAGGGAGAGTTTTATAATGTCATGTACTTTCCTTCTTTTTTCTCTTATTAAATAGTTCACTACCGACTAGAAAATGATAAATTGTTATGTTTCAGAAGTTTTTATACTTTAGTTGACGACTTTCTCAACAGCAATTTGTTCTTTTATTGTCTTCACTATCAGAGGATAGACTGCTGTACGCAGTGAGAGCCACACTAATCTTATCTAAACAGCGGGATGAGCAACGAGGGATTTTTATCTATGTATAAAACACGAGAGAAGTTGCATGTTTTTGAAGAAGTTATTCGTTTTTTAACCATCGTATTAATGTTCTAGTCTTGGAACCACGTTCTTGGATCAACAAATTCCAAAAACTATTTTCTACACCCTTGTAATAATGACAAACAATAAGAAATGTTGATTATAAACAAAAAACAATAAATGAAGACAAAAGCATTGTGGAAAATCTTGACTAACAGTGAACTTTTCTCACTTGATAAAAATCCTAGAAAATAATTATCATAAAATACGAAAAAAGGCGCAGAATCGTAGCCAATACGTCCGGAGAATTCTGAAGAAATATGCAGAAATCTACTTCCTTAATAAAAGCGTGCATGCATCACTTTTCTGAACAAAGTTTCCCTGACGGTGACCGCCAGTTATGAAGAGAAAGATGCGGGACATATTCCCCCAAATGGGAGGAATAGATTGAAATTATTTGACAAGGGAAATCGTGGCCCGGGACTCTTTCGCAAAAGGCGCTGCTGCAACATTCTATTGCAGTCGAGGAAATCACAGTGACAGCTGTCAAACTCTACGACCTACGAATGCCAGGCGCCACAAACGCTGGTGCAGAAAACGCCAAGCAGATGCCTCGTTCGGGCTCGAACCCGCGATCACCGACCGCCGACTCCACGGACAAAGGCGTTGCCTTTACCACCTGTTATACCGACGCTAGGTCTAGCCCACGGGTAGGTCGTTGCCGGATCTCACATTCCAACGGAGGAGCAATACCCCCACCTATTGGGATATAACATGAGTTACACTTACGGTATCAACGACTATAGCAGTTGACTCGTCCGGATATTTTAATTGATGGGTTAATGATTTCTGGCGCGTCAATTGATAAGGTCAGTAGTCTCGTAAGTTAAGTGCTTGTTTTCATCGAGGGAGGTGGCAGTGATCTTCCCACGATGACCGACGAGATCCTACCTATATCGGTTTGCGAGGATATTCCTCAACCAGGTATCTCCCACGCAGCGTAGAGCCGACAAGCTCTATGATCCCTATCGGTCTCCCACAAGTGTGCTAATGTGTGTGCGTGTGTGTGTGTGTGTTTGTGTGTGTGTGTGTGTGTGTGTGTGTAAGGGGAAAGGATAGGACAAGGAAGAGGAAAGAAAGATCGCTCGCGGTCCGTGGCTCGTTTGTTAGGGAACTGCCCCGGCCTTCGCCTGGTATTGATCGGAGAAACCACGGAAAACTACCGATAAGAGCAGCCGTCCGTTAGAATTTCCCTCCAGACAACTGCTGCATTCAACCCGATTTTGTAGCTACTATCGAAAATCCTGCCACCGTCGCGACTCGAACCCTAGAACCTCCCGGTCACAGGTACTACGGTGACAATTGATGCCCTAAGCCACCTATATCGGTTATTCACCCGGAAATACAAAATAATGAATCTCAGCGCAACGCGGTACAAAAACCATCAATGCAAGAAACAAAAACAAGAGCTGAAACTCGTCGCGACGCCGCGCCGCCTAGAGACACAATGTCCGGGCGAGAGGTTGGGAAACTCCGTCTGCGGCCCCTTCTCTTCCCCCCGGGCGAAAGTGGGCGAGTGCAGCGCTGCCTGGCGGCCGCCCAGGCCGAGGCGCGGGCGCCGGCGCCGCGCGGTCACTGCTCTCGCACGCACTGGGCCCGAGCAGGCAAATCTCGCGGTGCTCGGACACCGTTGAAAACTTACGGGGACCTGCTCAAATTGCGGCGGCTAATTAATAGAAAATCATCGCTAAAATTAGAAAATTCTCTGCTTCTCTACAAATCAGTCCGTATCTTTCTAACCTCTCACCGTCAACTTAATGACATTATTAATAGTCGTCATTGAGGTTCCCAGTGGGGATGTCCACGCTCAGAATTAGGGGCATGATGCGAACAGATTATATATATATATATATATATATATATATATATGTGTGTGTGTGTGTGTGAGAGAGAGAGTGAGAGAGTGAGAGAGTGAGAGTGAGTGTGTGAGTGTGAGTGTGTAGTGTGTGAGTGTGTGAGTGTGTGAGTGTGTGAGAGTGTGAGTGTGAGAGTGTGAGAGTGTGAGAGTGTGTGAGTGTGTGAGTGTGTGAGTGTGTGAGTGTGTGTGTGTGTGTGTGTGTGTGAGTGTGTGTGTGTGGTGTGTGTATTTGGAGCTATTGGGTTCATAGTCCGGCTTTGCCGGCCAGCTACCGGTGTCCCCCATGCCTGGGCCTAGTTTAATTCCCGAGCTTGGGGTAAGAGCGACAAGAGGCGAACATGACGTATCCTCTTCATCGTAACTAGCAAGATCCGCCTGCTTGAGCTTTTCTTGGTCACACAGCTACAGAAACTGGGAGAACAAAATATGTAAGCGTTAAGCATATCCAGGGAACAATCAAATGAAGTTGTAAAAAATTTTGCGACAGAATTTTCGGAACTAAATGAGAAAGATCTGATTAGAGAAAAACGCTGAATAATAGCTTTCAGGTGATCTTTTATGTGCATTTTTGATCTTATGTGTGCATTTTAGCAAAAAAAGCATACAAAATGAGCTGTAATAAATCCTAACTAGTCGCATCATCCATACCTGCAAATATTTTTTTTTACGGCGATTACAATTTGCAATATTACCAGTTCATATCTCGTATGGAGGTAATATACGAGGCCACTGGGAGTGAAGAATTTTCGAACGGCTATTACGTTTCATTGGTACGTCCAAGTGGAGATTCATTGGTAGGTCGAGAGACTGTAAGGAGCCATCCATAAATTACGAGAAGTCTTTAGGAGGGGGAGGGGATCAAGCGAATCTCACCTAATCTTACGAGGGGGAGAAGGGGGGTCTCGGCAAATATCACGTAATTTTCTTCCCTAAAAACTACTAAATTGCGAGAAAACTGCGACAATTTAAATAAAACACATTTTAATACTAAAACTAGGCTAAATCATGCACAATAATTTTTATTGCCGTTAAGTGAATGCTACAATAAGTGAATGCATAGTTACTGAAAAATGAATATAACAAAAATTAACAAACTTTTCATCTTTAATAAGATAAATCTCATTACCTGTATTTTACAGAAATTTTAAAGAAAAATAACCGAGCATTTTTGCAAGTGCAATAATATTAATTGTAATTCAGTCACTTTATTTTCTAAACACCAGGCATATCTATTATAATTTATAATATATTAATACATAATATCTTAAATAAATATAATTAAGCAAATTATATTTTTTAAATAAATCCCAATGCAATCAATCACAAATTAACGTATTTACATTAAAAATACCCATTTTGAAAATTATCACGTGAGATTAGAAGGGTCAAGCCAAATTTCACATCTCACCAAGCGGGGAGGGAGAGTCGAAAAATCGCCAAAATCGCCTCACGTAATTTATGGACGGCCCCTAAGAAATTACTTCAACACAGTTACGAATGATATTTAGATATTCTCAACACACGAAAATACTTTTAAAACAGTTAACAAGTTTGGCGACGCCGATCCGGTGGCCGAGATCGCTAAGGCAGTAGTGTCGTAGTGATCTCGTACCGAAGGGTCGCAGGTTCGAGTCCCACCTCGGACATGGCTGTATTTGTGTTTGTTCTTTCACCCCTTATCATCACCATATCGTTTCATCTTCACAGTTACCATAACATTAACTCCAATAGTGGTCGCTAATGACCTAGATGTTGATGCGAAATTAAATTAATAAAAATTTTAAAAAAATTAAAAAAGGTCGGCGCCGTCCTGGATGGCCGAGGTGCCTAAGAGCGAGTACCGACTCAGCACTTCGGTCCGAAGGGTCGCGGGTTCGAGTCCCGCCTTGGGCATGGCTGTTTGTCCCTTGATTTTGTGTGTGTGTTATCGCGGAGGGCCTCGCGTTCTGCTGACCCCAGATCAGAGGAACCCGCAAGTGTTTGTCTAGTGTATGGTCGAATATGCGTCCCTTCGGGACGTAAAGGGCAACCGGCTGTCGGCTGGATAAAAGCCCTAGGAAAAAAAAAGTCGGCGACGCCACATTCAAGTAGTGTACAGTGAGCAGAAATCAAGGATCTCCAATGCTCCGGCCGCGTGGAGCTACCCACTGCGCGGCCGGCCGGCCAGCGCCGCGGACCGGCCCGCGGTGATGTAACGGCCCCGAAGCCCTCGCCGTGCACGCTTACCTGCCCGCTCGGCCACTGCACGAGTCCCCAGTGCTCGTTTACGACACTTCCAACACTCCCGTCGGGTTTATTTGTGAGACTTTGTATTCCTGAGTAATATAACTTTATGGGAGAGTTTACGCACAACTGAAGTTGAAATGTCTCTTCAACGTTTTACCGTCCTGAGTTCGACGCTAACTTATTATAGCTTGCCCATTTCCAGTCTACACCACCGTTTTGTCTATTATATTTTATACCGTTCCAGCTGGTAGTGCTAAATAGAAACTGGTGGTGTTTAAGATAAACCAGAATAATCCCCAGTGGGAATAAAATGGAAGATGAAAAAGACTAAAGATGAGAATCGAATGGATGAGAATTCATATTTTTCTAAACGTGCTAGGACATCCCGAATATTCTAGATAAGGCTGCTCGCGAGCTGCATGCGGCCCGCTGTGCTATTTATTGTGGTCCGCGAACGGTTACTAGTAGGGGACGGATTTTGATGGCCTAAAAGATCGCCAAAAATGATCAAGAAAATGCTCTTAAAATGCACTAAAAACAAAGAAAAATGACGTTAAAAGTCTTATCAAAACCATTTCAGAAAAACAATTGAAGCTCTTGGATACGTTACTGATGTAATCGAGGCTTCTTCTATTCGTTCGACTGAACTCAGCTTGCAAACTTTTCGTTTGGAATGTTCTTTACCAGGAAATCTCTGTCTTTAGTTATCCCGAACCGGCAATGGCGCTGATATACGTCACAAGAATTACATACTCACAACGGCCGTCAAAACAATTTCTGAGCGAACAAATCGAATAGGCTACTGAGTAATTGTATGAAGAACATTTGCATTTCGTAAATTCAATTTAAAGCAAGTACCATTAAAAATGACATTATAATCAATGAATTAAGCAAAAAATGCATTAAAATGACGGCAAAAGTACAAAATGACTTATCAGTCGAAATCGACAAAAAATGCAAAATGGAGACCTATAAAAATGGGTCATTTTGTTTTGTCAGAACATAAAAGAAATTTCTATACTAAACGGTATTGTCCTAAAGTGGAAAAAATGACATTTCATTAAAACCCACCCCCTGGTTATTAGTCATAAGTGTAATTCCTTTGTGCCTTGTATCTAAGTCGGACGAGAACATTTTTTTCGCGCCTAGCGCACGCTGTCGGAGTCAACATACCCTTAATGTAAAAATAGGTTAAGTTTAGATTTAATTTTTTTCTAGTAAATTCAGAAATTGAAAATCATCTCAATATGTCTCCCTGCGTGGTCCCCCCATGGTACGGCCTGATATCACGCATGGTTCCATCCCCCTCGTTTCAGTACAGCTGGTCAAACTGCCGAGATCAAGAATATGGGAAAGCCAGGTGTGGATCGTACGAGTAATGTAAGTATGGCCGGCAATCTTATAAGGTTTTAGTTGTGGCCCTTGAGGAGTTGCGAGTTGGAGACACCTAGTCGTGAAAGAGATTTTGGCTGCAGCACGTGTGTTGCGTGCAGGGGAGGGCGCGCGACCTGCCAGCGCAGCGCGAAGGCCGCGGCCGCGGAGCCAACGACCGCGCGGGCGGCGATCGACCGGCGCTGAGCAGAGCGGCGCCGCCTTCCGCCCCGGGCCCTCGCCACGCCCCGCCACGCCCCCTTCCCTCTCCCGTCTGCCTCCTCCCCGCATCGACTCGTTCCTACCCGCCCCGCCTCGTCCCTCCCCGATTCACCTCGTTCCTCCCAGCTTCACTTTGTCCCTCCCTGACTCGTCTCTTTCCTCTCAGCCTCACTTGTCCCTCCTCGCCCTGTCCCTCGACACCTCGTCTCTTTCCTACCAGCTTCACTTTGTCCCTCCTCGCCTTGTCCCTCCCTGCCTCGCATCTTTCCTCTCAGCTTCACTTGTCCCTCCTTGCCTCTCCTCCTCCCTCCCCGCCTCGTTTCATTCCCCCCTTCTCCCTCTTCGCCTCGACTCTCCCCGCCACGCTTTATTCCTCCCAACTTCACCTTGAATCTCCCCGCCTCGTCTCGTTTCTCCCAGCTTCACTTTGTCCCTCCCTGTCCCGCCTCCTCCCTCCCCGCTTCGTTTCCGTCTTCCCAACCTCACCTTCTCCCTCCCCACCTCGCTTCATTCCACCCAGCCTCACCTTGACCCACCCCACCTTGCCTAGTTCCTCCCAGCTTCATATTGTCCCTCCACGCCTCGCCTCATTCCTCCCACCTCTACTACGTCCCTCCCCGTTCCGCCTAATTCCTCCCAGATTCACTTCGTCATTCCCCGTTCCGCTTCCTCCCTCCCCGCCTCGCATCTTCTCCCCTCGTCTGGCCTCTCTCCCTTTATGCCTCGCTTCATTCCTCCCAGCTTCACATTTTCTCTCCTCGTTCCACCTAATTCCTCCCAGTTTCACTTTGTTCCTCCCTGTTCCCCTCCTCCCTCCCCGCCTCGTTTCAGCCCTCCCAACCTCACCTTGCCTCTTCCTACCTAGCCTCATTCCTCCCAGCCTCACCTTCACCCTCCCCACCTTGCCTTGTTCCTCCCAGTTTCACATGGTCCCTCCCCGCCTTACCTCATTCGCCCCAGCTTCACTTTGTCCCTCCCCGTTTAGCTTCGTCCCTCCCCGCCTCACTTTGCCTCGCACCTTCCCGTCCCGCCCCTCTCCCCTCGATCTCACCCTGCCCGCCTTGTTCTTCACCACCTCTCTACATCTTGTCTCGGTCCTCACCGCCACGCTCCCTTCCTACCTACCCCGCTCTTCTCCGACATACTCCCCCACTTCCCTTCCCCGCAATCGCAGTTTTATTGTGGGTGCAGGAGCAACCACTAAATCTGAGTTTGTTTGAAGTAAAACACGAAGATTATGTGGAATGAGGACCGCTAGGATAATATATTAAGATGGAGGCGACATCGAAGTCTACCAGTAAGGCACACCCTGACTGTCACAAAATCAATGGCTTTAAGGGAAATTCTGAAGAATGTCTTTCTTTAAGAAGAATCAATAACGATGGTAGCAAAACTGAAATGGAGGTGGACGTGAGGTCTGGTTATGAGATTATTCGGGAAGTGGAGATCGAGACACGAAAGATGGTGGTGATGGCAACCGTAATAAGGGACCATGGGGATAACTCTGAGGCAGATCTGGCAGCGACGGATGTAGAGGAGATACAGGTAATTGGCGGTTGGAATGGGGGTTCATTCCATCGTATTCAGTGGTGAAAGAACTGCAGCATCACCGAGGGAACTAGCTGAATGAAGACTTGATGAGGCATTTCAAATACAAATGTTTTATACTGATTTCTACCTTATGTGCCACATAATGAGGTTGAAAGTCTCAAAGCCTGGCATTGAGGTATATTCAAATTCAACTTCCCACCATACTATACATGCTATACATATTTCAACTATTCGTGACTTCCACCCCAGACCAAAGTCACCTTGTTCCAAGAAGCTGTAATCCGTAATACAAAACACAACTCGAACATTGAATTAGAATTGTTCGTGTTTTTTCTGAGCTAAGGCAGAGAATTTTGCATTCTTCCTGACAATACTTCCTTTCTTTGCAGCCGACTACTTATGGCTATTCATGTGCTTTTCTTTATATTTTTCTCAGAAGTATAAAATAACTCTTTTGTAAGGTTCTGCGAATATTATACTGCATTAAACAGGAAAGGTCTGCAGAACCACCAGGCAATACTCATTGTAATTGCTTTTAAAAGACGACGAATTAGATTTAAAATTGCATAAAATGAGAATCGGGAGAAAAGGAAGTTGCAAATCGAAGTGATGATAACTTTGAAGCTGGAGCTTGAAGATATTGCTGCTAATGGCACAGACAATAATTCTGATTACAAAACCAAAAAATCGATCTTTCAGAACAGACAACAGCTCCAAGATGCTGACGCTTAAAAGAGAGAGTGAGAGAGAGGATGAGAGAGAGTGTGAGAAAGAGGGTGAGAGTGAAAGGTAAAGAGAGAGATAGAAAGAGAGGGAAAGAGATGAGGAAAGAGAGAGGGAAAGAGAGAGAAAGAGTTCACTTAGGGCAGCCATTCGTTCTGAAATTTTTTAAGAGGAAAAGATATGGGAGGAAAGGCGATTTACACGGTCATCAAATAATATTTGCCTATGATAAAATATGTCAATGACGTACAGCTAGCTGCAGAATTTCTCTGAAGGACTGGGCAGACACCGTGTGGATCAGACGACTTCCCTCCACACATTAACTATCAATACTACACTCCTACCAAAACCTTCAGTAACAACGCCCCTCCTGACGATCAGAGTAAGGCACATGCAAATATTATCCATGCAAAAATTGTCCGATTGTGCACAGATACTTCTCGCAATCTCCCTCACGGGCCTGTCTTAACTGGTGTGTTGTTCACCCAGAGAAAGCGAGGAGTGGGAATACATCCTGCCATCTCCGCCTCACCCGCAGAATCCCCTTCTTCCATCTTTGTCGCCCCTCCCCCCCCTCGCCACCTACCCAAGGCCCACACTCTGGATCTCTTACCAACGCAACCGCCTTCACGATTGCCGCGTTCCAAAACAATTTCGCTGTCAAAACCACGCCCTTGCTGTCACCGTCACTGTTCTTGTTGCAGCCACAATCTTTCCTCTCCCCGCTGCCCCATTTCATCGCCAACCTGCAGCGCCTTTGCTGCCATCCCCACCTCCATAAACGTCACAGCCGCCAGGGCTGCCCCGACGCCATCTCAAGCGCCGCCTCCCCTGTCCCAGTTGCCCCTGCACGCGTTCTCGCATCTGCCAACCTCATCCCACAAGCATCGACCACGCCGCCACCGCCTGCCCACGCCAACCTTTAGTTGCATATTGCAGCAACCGCTTCCACAACTGCCACTGCCCCACACGCCATCTCCAGCGCTATCTTTGCCGTTCTCGCACACGCCACCTCAGGCGCTATCATCGCTGTTCTCGCATCCGCCAACCCAATCCCAGAGGCTTTCTCCTGGCTGCCACCACCTGGTCACCCCAACCTTCAGTTGCATGTTGCAGCTACCGCTTCCACAACTGCCACTGCCCCACACGCCACCTCGAGCGCTATCATCGCCGTTCTTGCACACGCCGCCCCGATGCCTCTGTTACTGTCCCTCCGCAGCCACACTTCGATATCCGCCTTTAGTGCCCTCCACTCCACAACAGCCGTTGTCACCACCAGCGGTGGCTCTGCACCCCCCCCCCGCCCCTGTCCCGCCGCGGGCTCCCACGCCACCCGCACCTTCAGCGCCTCCGCCTCCGCCGCCGCTGGTGATAGCCTATCTCGTGCTAACAGCGCCGGGTGCGGAGTCCACCCAGACACCGACGTGGCCGCCCCCGCGTCGCCACCGGCAAACACCCCCCTACCCGCCCACCACCACCATAGTACGAAGTTCCCGCAAAGAACTCCCAAGTGCCAAAGCCCGACCACCGGACCAAAGAAAAGCAACAGCCCACTAAACTTATTTCACTAGACGTGCCAACCGCTCACACACTAATCACCGGTATTAGCTTGTTACTTCCAGTTACAGAGCAGCTTTTAAATTGCAACCCTGACGCTTTTCCGCCATCTGCAGGTTCTGAAGGCCGTGTGTAGTTTCAATGTTTTAAAAAATTCTAAAATTTTAAGTAACAATTTTAAGAAATATTTTCTATGGAATGCAGTATTTTAACACATTATTTTCCTCAAAAGATCGAAACGGTTAAAAGAAAGGGAATCGGTTGGAATGTCAAATCAAGTGTTGTTTGTCAAAAACGCCAGCTGAGCATTGTATCAGTAATGTTGAACATCAAACATCGGAAGGATGTGGAAGTTAATGGTGTTGATGAATACCATATGGACACCAAAAAACTGAGTCAGGCAACTTTTCGACGATGTGTGAAAATGGAACGAAATACAGCACGCATTTTCATTGGAATGTAAACATGTCTCATTTCACAAGATAAAACTACAACGCACCAGTTATAGATTATATGATACTGTTTACCTCAATGATAAGATGCAAGAAATGATGCCGTATTATTGCGAGACAAAAGATAAAAATTAACATTCTTATCTCTGAAAAATCGATTCTCTCGATGCAGATTGTTTTGACAAAACCACAGCCTGTCTTCAAAAGACAGTAAATATAGCATAGTAAAAGTATAGATGATATTTCTTGTAATTTTAGAAAATACTTAATACTTGCAATTTTAGGCAAAACTTTCTTGTACTTTAGGCAATATCTATACTCTAACTATCCACAGAAAGTTAGGAAATCGGTGAGTTCTCTTTTGGACCTTAATGATATATTATAATTAAGAAACTAGCCACTTAAAAAGTACGTTAATTTCCCACAATTAATTACATGTTGTTTGAATTTGCATTTTATATATTACATTACCAGCCTGATGTCATGCTGGAGACTGAAATGTTTTGATTTGTCCCTCGAAAACTAACAAATTTACTTCATCAAATCAGTTTTTTATTTCAATATAGTTTTTAATTACTTCTTTTAATGTAGAATGCTCATTTCTATAAAAAAGCACTCTTAAATCGGTTGGTGCCTCTTCTTTCGTCTCTGAATTCTACCCAACCCAGCCACGTATTTTTGGAAAAATTGGAATCGTGAAAAATGAGAAAAGGAACATTGAAACATGTCCAAAGTGGCATTTTTCAACAAATGGACTAACAGAATAAGCATACCCAACTTATAGCTAAGAGAGGAAATAGACTTTCGGCAAAGAGGAGTTTTATATATTGCCTTTTCCCGCAACAGTATTTCAAAAAGAAACTTTATAATACTTTGTTATTAACCATAGGAACCAAATTATTAGGGGAGGTTAGGAAGATTCAATAGTTAATACAAAGCTTAATGGGATACTGGGATAATGGGATTTTACTTTTGGACAATAGCTGAATCTTCAGACATCGCTAAACATTACATGCAGATTAAATTACTGATTGACGTAAGAAATTATCATATTATTCTGAGTGCCTATTTACAATCGATTTTATTCGATTTACTTCGATTTTATCTGGAGCTTTTTAAAACGCATGGACCAATGGCTTTCTTTTTTATCCTCATTAGTATGCTCATTTGACTGATGGAAATGGATAAATGGGGTAGTAAGATGTTTATAATTTAGATATTTTATTCATTTGTTTGTCTTTTACATTTTATTTTTTTACATCTAAAATTCTCTAATAAAAAACTCTTTTCTTGAAAAGAGATTGATCTTCAGGAGTAAAACAAAACTATATAAATGCGTTTTGAGAACGTTTACTGCATGGCTATCAAGTTCATATAAATCAACCTTTTCAAAAGCTTTCAAGAACTAAGAGATATGGCTGTATCTCTTATTTTCTGTCAAGCAGATATGTCTTGTGGAGTGTAAATAAAACTGTCACATAATACAGACAGAACTTTTTATAATCGAAGGAAAATAACTTAAGTCAATGTAATTAATGAAGTAATGCAGGTCGAAAATTAAAATTTGATAAAAATTATATTCATGAAAATTTTCATTGAAAATGGTAATTGATTGAACAAAAATTAGATTTCAAAACATTTGCTTCAATTAAACCAACATTTTAAATTAAGTACTTATCAAGAAAAGGTATGAATTCACACGCAGATGAATTTCAAATATAGATGGTCATCAATCAACCACTAAGCTAATCTACATAAAATTCGAACCAATTTGGGAGGTCATCAAATCTTTTACAAAACATTGACTCCTCAGTCTTTGGCACTATATTTTTATCTTCTAGGTAATTACTTTGTTATCCCTAACACACATACAGAATAATTTAACACATAAAACAGGCAACATTTATCATCCCACACTCAAACAAATTTCCGGGAAACAAGGAAATATTTACTACAATCCAAATGGTTCATCGACATGAAACCACTCTCTCAAAAGCTTTCAGATTTAACCCAAAAATTAATACAAATTCCTCTACTGTAGATTAATAAATTATGAAAACACGATTGCACGATTCTCTAACACTCATTGCAATCTGATTTCGTTAGTGTTAAAAAGTCAAAAGTATTGGGAATATATTCCTTAATATACTTGCATAATATCTTTCGTACATTGTTCTTGCTTTTAGTAAAGAGATTCGCTATACAATTCAGCAAACTGAACATGAGAAACATTTGTAGATTTCTACGAGCGAAGATCAAATCAACGTAAAATAACGATTCCCAGTCACGCGAGAAGAAAACGTGCAGGCAACGTTCATTCTCCACCCTTCCGCGTAATTGCTCTAAAGACAATGTGCAAAGACTACAAACACGCCACAATTCTCCAGAGGTTGCGCTGAGCCACACTCAATCGAAGCTTCGCAAACAAGCTCAAGGTGTGGTTCTTGAGAGACGCGAATAGCGAGCTATGGTCGGCTTCGCGTTCAAGTGACATTCCCAGAAGAACATTTGCTTTCGATTAGCAATTAGTACGGGAGGGATCTTACATGAAATGCAACGCCTGAATAGATAACAATTAAATTACCCGAAGTGTAAAAGCTGGAGGAGATTTGTATTGTTTTACTAATGCAGCGTTTTTGTTGTGTGATTTTTTTTGTTGTGTTTTGTTGTGTCGTTTGATCGTGATCGCTGATGTTGTGAAGCCGGTTGTGATCATAGTCTTGATTTATATAAGAGGAAGTACTAAGTACGAGTAAAAGCGAAAAATAAAGCAGTTTATAGAGCAAACAACACGTGTCACTTCGTGGTCACATCAATCAGAACTTATCCATCTTTCCTTGGTTTCGACGGGTAGATTACCTTCACTACACAATTATCAATTTGGAGATCTATTTGTGGAAAAGTATGATATATTGCATGATATTAATACGTATGAGTGCCATAATCGGTTGCCAAGCGTAAGTCAGGAAGGGTCTCCGGCTTTCTGTCCTAAACCTACTCATGTCATTACAGGCGCATGCCGGAGCAGTATCCTACCAAATGGGCCACGGACCGCGCGCGATCTTTCCTTCATCTTCCTTGTCCTATCCTCTCCCCTTACACACACACACTTACACTAACTTGCACTACACTACCACATATTCCGGGAGGCCGGTCGGGAGCTTAGAGCTTGTCCCGGCTGTGGCGGTGCCCCGCTGGTGGGGGAGTCCTGGTTAGGGGGAAACCCCACTAGCCGACGGTCGGCGCCGGATCTCGTCATCCAGCGGGGGAAGATCACCGTCATCTCCCCAGAAAAAAATATGCACTACACTCACGGAACTAGTTATACGATATTTTAAATATCAAAAGAAATATAATTAATAAATAAATATTGTTATGAATAAAAAGCCTCACCGTATGTACTTTTGTTTCATATTTCTTCAGAGATATTGTCTGAGTTTGTGATAGTCATTTCAAGCAGAAAAATCAAATGTTGCCGTTATCAAAAATAAATATCAGAATTCAGGACAAGATGAGAATGATGAACGTTCTCAGATGAGAACGTGAATATATCAGACTATTTCTGGAAACATTCCGAAGCCATTTAACAAAAGAAATATGAGTGAATATCTCAGTAATTTAAAACAGAAATATACTAATATGGTTAGGTACCTACGAAATAAATGCACGAAGGCATACCTTGAAGTCTGACAATAAAATTAGAATTTTCAGAAAAACAAACAAATGATTCTAGGAGTTAAAAAAGTTTCCAGATTGGTACGAAGGTTAATTTAGAGGTATTGTATTGTTTTCAACTTTACATGGCAGAGATCATGGGTGGCGGGCGGCGGTGGCGGGCGGCGGTGGCGGGCGGCGGTGGCGGGCGGGGGCGGCGGCGGGCGGAGGCTGTGGCCAAGGTTCCCTTTGTTCTAGGGAGAGATCGCGAGAACGTGCCGGCCGGTGCTGGAGTGAACCGGAGTCGACAGGAAATAGTTGGTTTTCCTTCACGAATCTTTCCGAGAAGGCTCTCTAAGGCGAAGCCGCTTGCAGCAGATGTCGGCCGCGCAGAAGAAGTCGGTGACTGTAAAGCTTGTGCCGTTGGCAGCGGCAGTATCTGCGGTGGAAGTTATAATTGGTCACACGAAAGTGGCTGTGGGAAAAACTAGTGGAAGGCGCCATTCTCGAGTGGACGTGGTGACTCCACGAGCTTAAATTGGTGATGATTCTTGCAATGACGGAAATGATCATTTTTTTCTGTGAAATATTAGTATTAATATACGTTAATATTAATAATGAATATATACATAATATTAATATAAGTCAACGATATATCTTAATGAAGTTGGGGCAAAAGGAGAATGGTGAAGCGGAATATTACAAATATTTGTAATGCAGATAAACGGCAATTGGAGAGGAACGGTCTTTGCAAATAAGAGTGAATTAATGGAATTCGCCACATACAAGCCAGAGATATGAAAAACAGATTGTTTGCTACTGCTTTTCGTCCATTATTGTTGGGAATCTACGAAGGAGCAAAAAGGGGCAGTAAAAGACACGTTATTGCATGGCCCGTTATAAAGCATAGTACAGGCGGGAAAAGTAGTAAAAGAGAGAAGTAACAAAAGGATAATAGATAAATGTTCTCTCCCTCGTCCTGCATTAAAAATCAAATCCAACACAACACATATCATTCGCAAATCACGATGAAAATTGAAATCAATTAATTGTTACACTAAAAAAATAATTACTTGAACATGAGCCGTACTCTTCAAATACAACAAATAAACAATTCCGTACATCTATTTTCTATCACTAAGCATCATAGTCTTAATAAATTCTTGAGCATTCTCGTGAAAAATGAAATAAACTTAACCCGAACGATCTATTGTTCTAGAATAATACAAAACGTGTTTCTCACTCCAAAAACGAATGAAGAACCTTTATGCATTTTCAACAACGTACGCTGTTTGATTATGTAAATCAAGAGTCATACATTCCTGAACATTTATCAACCTTTAGCCAAATTACAACACGCGGAGCCCTTACATTATTCCTATGAAATTCAGTGGTGCATTTGGAATGGGAAAATATTTTTCTCGCGCGAAAAAGATTTATAAACGTGACGAGCAAACCGAGATTACATCCCCCCAACAGCAGTCATGAAACTAGATATTCATGACTTGCTGTAGTTAGAAGTGATGCATACTTCGTTGCACATTCCATCATTCACAGTTAGAGTGAGGTGAATATTTCACAGCGTGGGATGAACATTTGAATATGGAAATCATTTCCATATATTTATGCACCAAAGTCAATTTTTTGTATCACTAAATGACACAATTGGGATTTAACTATTTAAACGATAAGATGCGGGGCGAAATTGTCACACCTATGAATAAAATGAAGCATTTTCTTTAAGGTTGCAATTCCAAAGTATTGCAATCCGAATGTATTATTCAAATTTCTTTGTAAATAGTATATCTCTCAACTACAGTTCTGTTCCAATATTTTGCTAGGCAACAGAAATTTTAATTCATTGAATCAGAAATATTCAGTAATTCCCTTTTCAATTATTGCTGTTATATTATTAGTTAGAAACGCAGTAAATGTACATCGTGCATCTTTATAATTTCTAAATATTTCTAAATATAACATATAAATTACAATTTTGGTAGTTAACTTTTAATATGAAGTAATATGTACATTTTGAAAACTGTTTCAGTAAAAAACACGATACTTTTGTAAGAAGTGCAGAAGAAAGTAATAGAAAATGCCCATTAAACAATGACCCTCTATTCAATAATGTTTCAACCAGTTTCAATAGAATTACTTATTACTACTCTGCAATGAAGGATTTTCTTCCAGCGAGCGGAATACTTGCACTCCGCTCTAGTACCCATTTCTCTTCCTTTTTGGCACTTTAAAAAATGTAAAAATCTTCTATTTTTTTCTACTCTGCGTTTCATTTCGAAGATCACCATGTTGCGGACACACCGCTGAAGGCACCACAATCTTGTGTGGGAACTGCCTTAAAGCTGATTCATACGAAGCGTATTGTATGCGTACTGAAAGGGTGGGGAAGATATTATAGAGCTCAAAAAATGTGCACAGATCATACTTCTCTCCCATACGTAACACACAGTTTTTTATGATCTTTGACGAAAATAAATCAAATCAAGTCAAGCCCGAGTGCTGATGCGCAGAATTAGTATATGTACATACTAAAACTAAGCACAGAATAATGTGGTTTTGATTAATAAAGAGTGATTAAAAGTTCTCCTCAACTGTTACGCTTTTCAATTTTCCAGTAAATCGATCCTGAGAAGAGTTGAATACAGATCCGCAATGAATAGATGACCGGCATTTTAATGCATGTTTATCGGATAAATTGAAAAGAGCTCGGTCTTTTGTTGCATGAAAAATGAGGAACGTATGAACAGAGAATCCCTATCGGTTATAATTCAGGAAATATCTCATTTATAATAGTAAATCGTCGAAAGAGACCCTTTGTGTTGGATGTAGTCTGGAAACTGCCTTCTTGAGCATCGTATGCACTCAGTACTGTCTATATTTACGGTATTTGCAGAGTACGTGGAGCAGACATATACATTTCCAGTGCATTAAAAAAAACATATCTAAATGTCCCAGTCACGAACATCCCTTACTTCTCCACATAATTTTAGAACTGGATTCAATATGTTGAAATATTTTAAACGACTCTATATTAAACACGTTTGCGATGAACCGAAAACACTGAAGCCAAGAAATTAATTGTATTTACTTCACTTTGCTCTCTTTGAATTTGAGCGACCAGCACCTTATCTTATTGGGGTTATATCGTCACTTTTCTTCCCCAAAATCAAAAACGCACTTTATAGGGAGAGAAGAAAAAACACTCTTAACTATAATCAGGAGGTCAAAAGAAAAGTACTAATCTTAATATAACTTTGTTATTATTAGTATAGAATGATGTTACAATTATTAAATAATTTATTAAAAATAGGCCTATGAGTTCTTTAATATCAATTTTCTTATGTTTTTGAAACAGGATATTCCAACACTTTCTTTTAAAGACCCAGAGAATGTTGACAGACTTATCCGGTCTTTAAATTCAAATTCCTCAAATGTTTCCATCACGTTTCAAATATAATGCACGAACCGAGGAAAATGAAAATAACGACTTTTAAAAAAGATGACAATACACAATATCGTTGATGATGGACAACCTTGTATGTGTCGCAATTGGCGATTTTTACATTTTGGTATCAATGATTCAGAATTTCTTGTTTTTTAGTTTGATAAGAAAATTTGCAAAGAAAACTAGAAAGTGGTGTTTTAAAACAGAAAACAGAAAAATCCTATATGACCCTTACAATTTATTGAATATCTCGTATGTAGTAAGAGCTACATAGGAGGTTTTCGTAATTTCGTGCATTCAAAAAATATTACAGTAAATAAATATTTAATTCTATTATGTAGAAAGGTAGAAGCCTAACATACAATATTAACATCAAAAAGTGTTTTTCCTCCTTCCTATAAAATGTTATTTTTCACAATAGAGGTAGTCCACAATCAACGAGGGTGATTTTTCTCTGGACATAACTTCCAACACTGAATCGACCAAGATTATCTCGATTGCAGCCTACGCTGATTCGACCCGCGAACACCCACCCACCCACCCTCCCACCCACCCATCCACCACGGCCTGGGCGCATCGCACCCTCGCCTCGCGTTTTTGATTGATTAGTGATTTCGGCCGCGACAACTCCTAAGGTCATTAGTCCAGAAAGTGTAGTGCATGTTTTTTCTCGAGACGCGGCGGTGATCCTATTCCGCTGGATGGTGAGATCCGTCACTGACCTACCATCGGCTAGCGAGGTTTTCCCGAACTATGTATCTCCTACCAGCGGGGCACTGCCCCAGCCGGGACAAGCTCTAAGCTCTCGACCGGTCATCCGGAATATGTGATAGTGTAGTGTATGTTAGTGTAAGTGTGAGTGTGTAAGGGGAGAGGATAGGACAAGGAAGAGGAAAGGAAGATCGCGTGCGGTCCGTGGCCCGTTTGTTACGGTACTGCTCCGGCATTCGCCGGGTTTTTAATCGTAGAAAACACGGAAAACTACCGATCAGAGCAGCCGGCCGCTAGAATTCTCCTCCAGACAGCGATTGAATTCGATCTAGCTCTCTAGCGTGTCAAAAATCCTACCACCGTGGGGACTCGAACCCAGAACCTCCCGGTCAGAGGCTCTGTAGTAACATCAGCTGATGTAATGAGCCGCCTCCCCCTCTCTAGTCATTGACTTTCACCGCTGAATCGACCCAGTTTCCTTCGATTGCGGCTCGTGCCGTTTCGACCCGCGAACACCCACCCAACCATCGGCCCAGGCGCATCGCTCCCTCGCCTGGCGTTGGCAAGGGTTTGCGAAAGGCGCGCGAGGATTCGTGAGCGGCCATAACAACTCGCCGCGATACAGCAACACCTGACGGCGCTCACGGCGCAGATAATGAGCGCGTCAGCCAGCAACGCCGTGATTAACGAGCGAGCGGAGCGCGAACGCAAAGCCCCAGATACACGGAGGGCCGAAGCGACACTACTTCTTTCAGATTGTGTTGAAACAACAAAAATGTTCATTTCTACATACATTCGACTCCGGTTATAGTGAACTTAAGGGGACTAACATTTTTGGTTCGCTATATACGATGGTGTCAAAATTCAATACAATATCTCCACAACGATTGATTTTATTAATATAGACATACAGCAGAATACATTAACAGAACGAACTGAACATTTCAATATCTTTATTTGCTCTTAAAAAATCAATTATTTTTTTCAATTGTTTGCTTCGTACTTTTTTATTAGTAATTTTTCTACATCCTTCTCCATAGTTCGTGATCTATCCATACGTTATTCTGCGTTGTTGGAACACCGTACCACTCTCCGAAGGCCCTTTTGCTCGCCTAATAACATGAGATGCTTTCGGTAGAGAGGTGGCGCAAGCGGCTGATGAAACAGATCCCTTTCCCGTGCGGTACGGGCGATATCGCCAGGCTATGGCAGTCGCGTGCTCCGTCACCTACGTAGAACTCAACGCGCTTTATCCCGCGGAATATCGAGCGACACTAAGATTGAAACTGAAGCAAGCAATCGCGCGTCGTCGCGTTGTAGCCCACGCAGGACACGGCGTTTATTTCCGCAGTGAAACTAAGTGGCATAAGTTCATCGGTAAGGTGCCAATTCCGAGTCTGCTACCTTTACCTCTTCTCTTCACCTCTTCACCGAGACTTCTTTTATTATGACTTTGACCGACAATACTATTTTCAAGCTGCCTAGTGTTGGACTTTGTGACACTGATGCGATATATTATTTTCCAGAAGTCAGTATTCTACTACTGACAGCCAGCTGAATCCGACCTAGCTACTGTCAAAAATTCGGCCACTGTTGAGACTCGAATCCTAGGACCTCCCGCTCATATGCACTGCAGTGTCATCAGTTGATGCCTTGAGCCACTTAAGACGTTCAGAATAAAGATGGAGGAGGAGTAGCGTGGTTTGCTGGAGAACGGGGAGTACCTGGGAGAAGCGAGGCGGGGTCGGCGGTAATGAAAAACAATTGCTGCCATTTAACACTATAGATAGACTTCGTTATTTTTCTTACCTAATACAGGTCTGTGGTATATAAACAATGCTAGGTGACTCCAGCTACTAAAAAGTAGGTACCAATAAAAACAATGAAATATAAACGAACTAAAAGTTAGTAGTATAACATTAAATATTTCATTTAGTCATTCAATTGCAGTTATCCAAAATAACACGAAATTACACAGCGGAGCTTATTTGCTATGATTTTAAAGTATTCAACAGATAAAAGAATCAAAAAAACGTTCGCTACTTCCGAATATAAAATTTACCATAATAATTCATTATTTGTTAGTGGTTGTAATTTGCATTAAATAAATATATCATTTCAGAAAAATATTATCAAAGTTTTGTAATCTACTTATTCTAGGAGAAGTAAAGCAAATGTTACAGACATTTAATGGCATAATAGAAAATCGCTATGATTTGTCTTTGCTTTGAGAATATGTCGACTGCATGAAAATAGATACGCATTAAACCCGATGGGAAATAATTACAAGTGGTTTTCAGCAGCAGTAAACACCGCCATTGTGCGAGTCAGGAGGTATTTTATACAAGCTCCTATCTCATTTTTCACTAACGTAGTTAAAATTATTCATTAAGGAGGGCTTTTGTAATAAGCAAACAGAAGTACGTTACTAAAACACATAGTTCCAGTGTAATCTGCTTTTTCCTCTGTGAGGCATAAAAAAGACTCTGCTATACCATAAAATGAAAAGCTTGAAATTGTTCTTTTTTTCATTATTGCCTGCGTAATGAAACACTACAGTGTTCATTCTGGACTTAACTATGTACCAAAATTAGAAATTTCTCACTAGCCATTACACGTTTGGTTTCCCCTTAGTAATTTGAGGGAGCATATAATGGATTCGGAAAGTTTGTTAATTTTTATTGTGTTCTCGATGTATAATTCTCGTCATCTGCTACTGCAATTCATAATAGAAAAATCAGTCATATATTATTCTACTTATAGATATTTTCCCCTTAGAGCGTTTGAGAGTGGGAATTACACAACATGTTAACAAAAACTGGGTATTTCACAACCCCGAATAGAATTGTTTTGTAAATCGTAGAAAAACAACACGAGATTAACTATGAATGAAACCTCACTTTTCATTATACACCTACGATTGCTAAACAAGCGTCTTTGTCAAATCTCATAATCGCATTATTTCCATTAAAGCTTTACGAGTTATTAGTTTACCTTTTTTCTGAATTGCCTACTTTACTCAGCGGTTCGGAAAAGGGTTTACAGGTTGCGTTTGGCGCGCTAGTTATTAAAAATGTACGCCATATTCTAGTCTTGAATTTTAACATTAAACTCTGTCAAGTTACTAAACTGAACGAACATATTTCAATACCATCTTAAGAAGTATTAATTTTAAATAATAATAATAATGATAATAATAATAATAATAATAATAATAATAATAATAATAATATCAATATCTAATTTGGAGAGAAAAAATTCAAGATCTACTGAATGTCGTAAAATAATCGATGTGGAAAATATGCAGAATGT
Organism: Teleogryllus occipitalis; assembly: GCA_011170035.1. Taxonomy (NCBI): domain Eukaryota; kingdom Metazoa; phylum Arthropoda; class Insecta; order Orthoptera; family Gryllidae; genus Teleogryllus; species Teleogryllus occipitalis. The sequence goes on from BLKR01002880.1 coordinate 56,754, forward strand.
ATAGAAGCAGATTGCAATTGAAGCTTAGATAATTTAATAATAATAATAATAATAATAATAATAATAATAATAATAATAATAATAATAATAATGCCTTTATTGATATGGTGAGGCTCGGGCCATCAGGCCCGCTCTTCCGCCTAACCATACTTAGATACATTTCACAGCGATCTGCTAATAGCTTGAACGATAAAAATTTTAGGTTAATGCAGTACCACTTCAAAATTTAAAAAAATGGGACAAAGTCTAAAACTTCCTAATAAATGACGACACACCCACAACGCTCCCGAGCGCAAAGAATCTGGTGACCTGAAGGCGCCCGTTCGCGTCTTCGTGTCTCTGCGCGGCACGCGTCATCACGTCGCATCGCTGCGCTCGCCCGGGCGGCGTGACCTTTCGCCGGCAAACAGGAAGAGGCCCCCACGGCTATGTTTAGGCCCGCAAGAGGCCTTGGGTTCGAGAGGTGCGTGAAGGGATGCGGCTATTTGCCGCACTGCGATACGGTCGGGCTTTACTGCTTTGCGAGGTTGCCTTTCTTCCTTGGAGCCTCTTGGAGCAGCCGTAGAAAACGTAATTGCTGAGGATTTCTTGCTTCGCAAGGCCGTGAAGAAGGTGTATCTCTCATGTCGCTTTGTACCGGGAGAGGTGGCTCAGGGCATTAACTGATGTCACTGCGGTGCCTCTACTCAGGTTCGAGTCCTGTCAGTGGCACGATTTTCGAGACAACCCAGATAGCTATGTCGAATTCAGTCGCTGTCTGGAGGTGAAGTCTTGTGGCCGGCTGCTCTGGTCGGTAGTTTTCCATGGTTTCTCCGATCAACACCAGGCGAATGACGGGGTAGTACCCTAACAAACGGGCGCGAACTTTCCTTCCTTCTCCTATCCTCGCCACTTACTTACTTACACACACACACACTCATATGCACTACACTACCACACATGCTGGGAGATTGGTCGGGAGCGTAGAGCTTGTCCCGGCTGGGGCAGTGTCCCGCTGGTGGGAGATACCTGGTTAAGGAAAACTCCGCTAGCCGACGGTAGGTCGGCGTCAGAACACACCATCCAGCCTCCCCCCTGCCTCACTGCCTCCTCCCCCCTCCCGAGGGAAAAAACATGCACTACACTTACGGGACTAATGCCCTTAGCAATTTATGCACCGTAATCTTTTTTTTCTTGCTGGGGCTTTTTGCAGTTTCAGGGGAAGCCGATTTTCTGCTAGCCGAGCCGGATACCCACATGGGAACACATATTAACCTTTACACTAGACACTGACACACTTTCTGGCTCCTCTGTCTGTTTACCAGACTCTCAAGTCCTCCCACAACATTACATACACATGAAAGACAAAGGACAACAACTATGCCCACGGCAAAGTTGTTCTCAAACGCGAGAACCCTCAGACCGAGGTGCTGAACGGCACACGCCCTAGCCACCTCGGCCATCCCTGTCGGCACGCCCCCTAACCAATCAAGAAATCATCGCTCTGGGCCAGGAAAGTCTCTCCGCACCGAGGCGAGTGAGGGCCTGCAATTACAAATTGCATTTATGTTAGTAGCAACCAGATCTCTTGGAAATATGTAAAGGCGACAATTCTCCCAGCAAATGTTACGATTATGATGAAAATGCAATTTACACTTTCCGTTGTAACAAGCTACAGCTCGTGTTACCAACATACTCATTTCTGTGCTAGTATTAACACCAGAAGTGTCACTGTGGAGAGATTTTCCTGGCGCGCTGTAGATACGTTTGTATTATGACAATGTGCGATTCCTGATATTTGCGGTTTATGAATATGTATTGATTGTGAGCGTGTGGACTTCTACGCCATTGGTCATTGAATGTAGCGCGTATTATATCCCGGGAAGTGGCGTGTTCCTTCCTCGGGAAAGTGAGATCCAGCCCCGACCTACACGTATGTATGTGATGTTCTCCTCCAGGTATCCCCCACCAATGTAGATGGGGCAACATATTTTTGGCTGAATTAACGTTTCGATGGTAACATTTTCTTTCCGAACTGGTTTTGACCCATACTATTTTTTTATCCCTACATCTTTAACGAATTGATTTTAACTAGCCTATTATATCTCCTAGTTTAATTATTTTTTCTCACTTTCAAGTTTTATTTCGAAAAGCAATTAAGCATTTATATCTGTTTTGAACAGTTATGTATCACTCAAGCATGAACCAGGAGTTTTCGTCATTCCACCATCACCTTCTATTGTTATTTTATGAGCAATTATTTCTCCCCTTCCTTTATGTCTTCACTATGTAACTTCTTCCACTCTACGCCGTTTCTCTACCAACCTGTAAACATTCACTTTTCCACATGTTCACAGTTTAGTGTTCTGCTTTCTACTTGACATTCATGTCCCTAAAATACGCTCCTCTTATTTTTCTCCCCTTTTCATCGAGTCGTGGCACCAACACTCACCAGCCCTCTTCATCCCTGACTTCAAACACAGTGAACAAGGTGAAGCTCTCCCGATGTCGTGCGGACATGGCCAATCAAATTGGGACCAAGATATATACTCAAAATGTCGAGCACGCATGTTCTTCTTGTCGTGATTCGTTATTGGTGTGCGAAAGGTTCGGAGAACGTTTTACATTTAATTTAATTGAAAACACTAACTTTATATAACATTTTTAATTCATTTGATAAGGATTTTCATTTATTCCGTGAGAAGCCTATTCAAAAGCATAAAACTATGTATTTTATATTTGTATACATAATCTAAAAAATAAATCAATAACGAAAGAAGGGATCAAATTATGTAAAATACATATTATGTTGTTTCTCACACTGAGATCAATTTTTAATTAGCACATTAAATTTTGTTAAAAAACCTCTTTAAATACGTATTTGAATAAAAGTGGTAACTAATTTAAATTTGGTGTTGAGGATGTCTTAAACTGGCCATTGTTCAGTAGGTTCAATAGAATGCCATTATAGACAGCGCTTCATATACCTGACCACATTTGGTGACTGCAGCACACCGCTTATGTTTTCTTATGTTACGCCCTCAAACGCTCTTCATGTTACAAGGCGCTTGGCCTCTTATGTTAGCACAAGCGAGAGAGTGAAGCCAGTCTATGGCACGTTTCGCAGCGCCTCTCGACCGACACGACAGAGTTATAAATATACGCAAGGGAACATTTCACTTCCTGCAGCACAAGCGCACTCCTCAAAAAATCTACGATACAGTTCATGTTTTCGGAAAGTGGAAGGCCGTTTATAAATGTACCCGGCGAATCTGGTAAGGTACTTTCCAAAGCCGTATCTTCGCGACAGAAACGAACGGCGTACAAAGGCAAGATATGAATCACATATTTACATCGTGCACAAAATATAAACAAGGTGTAAACGGGTAAGACAACATGTAATTCAGTCACTATTATATCAGGGTTCAAATGTAGTTTGTTTCAAAGTATTCTTTGCACATTGCTCTTACGTATTAGTTCGTCTTTGGAGATATAAATTTACATTCACTTTATTGGCAATATTTGATGTTTGACGTGAAGTGTACAAAGATGTATATTAGAATGAACATATGAAGGATTATAATATGAATGAGGATAGGATTGAGGATTATAATATGAATATTTATAGAATTTACTACATAGACCTATAGAAAATGTAAATTATGCATTAGTGTAATATTCCCTAGGTTTCCATTGTTGAAGTATGACGTCAAGAACCAGTAATTGGTGGTGTTTTTCTTGTTTGCATCTCATTTGTTTACTGAGTAAGTGTTCTCAGGTAATTTGAGTTAGTTTCAAAACAGCTATCTCTTAAAAACACATTGTTGTTTGTAGTAAAAACAAAAGGGTTGTCGAGTAACTCACCACACTTCTACAGACAGCAGTTTCCAATTCACTCACCTGTAACAAAAACAACAAATGTGAGCGCAACCCAATGCTCAATTTACGTACGCAAACACTAGTCTGTGAGATCCATATCCAACAACCTCATATTTTTACACTATCAAATTCAAAGGATATAATAATACAGAATGGACACTGAGGAAATGTCCAAAAATGGTCAAATTTAGTTGTCACAAGCGTATAGCCATCTCTATAAATTAATTGAATTTATAATGCTAAAATATCTTATGAATTTATTCTAGTATTCTATGTCTCTAAGTCTCCGATCTGTCTCCCGGCATGTGTGGTAGTGTAGTGCATGTTAGTGTAGGTGTGTGTGTGTGTGTGTGTGTGTGTGTGTGTGTGTGTAAGGGGTGATGATAGAACAAGGAAGACGAAGGAAAGATCGCGCGCGGTCCGTGACCCTTTTGTTAGGGTGCTGCTCCGGCATTCGCCTGGTGTTGATCGGAGAAACCACGATCGGAGCAGCCGGCCGCTAGAATTCTCCTCCGGACAGCGACTGAATTCGACTTCGCTAAAACGCTAATATCGAAAATCCTGCCGCCTTCGGCACTCGAACCTAGGACCTCCCGGTCAGAGACGCTGCAGTGGCATCGGTTGATGCACTGAGCCACCGCTCCCAGTCGGTAGTAGGAAAGGCAGACTTCTCCTGCGCCCCTGAAAGAAGCCCCACCCTCAACAGTTTTTACTGAACATACATCAGTAATCAAAGATTTCTTCCGGGCTGAAGGGCCGTGGTCCATTGGAAAACATATTTCCAACACATCGCCACTGAGGATGTCTACCGTAGTTGCGGACGAAACGTATGGAAATATGTTTTCCAATGGACCACGGCCCTTCAGCCCGGAAGATGGAAATATGTTTTCCAATGGACCACGGCCCTTCAGCCCGGAAGAAATCTTTGACTACAACTCCGGCCGTGAAAGCCTACATTGTTTTATACATCAGTAAGTTCCCTGTCGTCCTTCGATGAAGCCTTTATCCTCAGCGCCACAAAAGATGGCGCCGCGTTCGACTGCTCCCTCGCCAATTCCACTCAATCCGCCTCCCCCTCTCTTGTGAATCCGAGCAATACAATCGAAGCTTCCCTCCCTCTCACGGCCTCGCCCTCCAGCCTTTCCAACACGGGCGATCGCGACTGTCAATCAGTCACGCGCCAACTGTCACTTTGAGGCGCCACAATCGCTCCGCTCCCAACAGGGTGAGGCGCCGCCTAATGAGAACACAGCACGGGAGCTACAGGCGGAGGCGGAGGGAGTGAAGGCGGGGCTGCAGTTGAACCTCCCGACTGCAGCTTAGTACTCGTATATACGTCGATTTATTCTGTGTCCTTTGGCAGGTCATCGATTGTTACGGTGTCATCCAATCGGGAGCATAAATGTCACAAGTGACGCCATTGTAGAGACGTTCTAGCTCCCAATTGGGTGATTCCGTAACAGCTGATTTATGTTAACAGACCCTATGTTTAATTCGAAGTATAGTAGCTTAGGATAAGGACTCATTTTTTACGGGTTCTAACACAGTTGGGAATCGCCAAAAATCGCTTCCCGTGAGATGTATTCTTACAGCTGTGAGACGAACTGAAGCACCATTTTACAATGCCTGAAGATGTCAGTTTGGTGTGCGTGTGCGTGTGTGTGAGTGTGACAATGAAAGTAAAGGAATAAAAGATGACAAAGAGGTAGAGAGAGAAAGGAATAGTGAGAAAGATAAACAAAGAAAGAAAGAAAGAGAGATAGAGAGTGAGGCAGAGAGATAATCTCCATCTAGCAGGTGAATTTGACTTAACTGCCTAGCTATAGTGTCTAAAATACGCCATCGTCAGCTAGAAACCTAGCACCTCTCGGTCAGAATCACTGCAGAGAGAAGAGCAATGCAGACCCTGAGAAAACCAAGCTGGTGGCAAGTATTCAACTAAAACATAGCGAGATTCATAGAAAATAGCATTTCATTCAAGATAAAAAAATAAAATAAAATTACTCGTTATAAATCAATTCATCTCATCTATTACCTGAAGATCATATTCCTCATTCAATATTGTCACGCAGCATGTTGCAGTAAAAATCAAATCGAAATACGATACAGATCTTTATTAATGTATTACGAAATGACCCAAAAAACGAACGTGTTATGAACTGACCCCAAAAATCTTTTCACTGGTATTAGATAAATGATTATATGGTCGTGACTTCGAAATCTCTTTGAACATATTTTCTGCTCTTTGCAGATGTACAGAATATGGTTTCCATGCGTGGTTCACACGTTACACAAAACCTACGCATAAAACAGCCGGTTAGAATGTTATCAGATGGAGCCGAAGCACCGCGGGACCAGCTGTGACGTCACGAGAGCCGGAGTCGAAGCGGGTGCGGGGGGGGGGGCGCTGCCCGGCAGCCGGGGCGTCCGCTGGCAAGCGATAATCTCCGCCCACCCGCGCCCAGTAATTAATGCGCTCCACGACGCGCCGGAGCGCGTTCACTGTGAAATTGGAACGCGCCCGTCAGGCCCCGCCCGCCCACCAGCTCGCGAATCACTGGCCCCGTGGGCCAGCCGACAGGGGCGCCACGATTCTTAAGAGCAACGAATCCACTCATGCAAACTACGTACTTCAAATGGAACACAACAAATTAGATTATATACGTCCACCTACTATAGGAAGAGACAGACAGAGAGAGAGAGAGAGGGAGGGAAACAGAAACAAAGGGATAGAGAGAGACACACACACACACACACACACACACACACACACACACACACACACTGAGACAAAGAGAGACTGAGAGACAGAGAGATATATAGAGAGAGACAGAGAGAGACACAGAAAGACAGAGAAAGACTGAGAAAGAGAGAAAGATACAGAGAGAGAAAGAGACACAGACAAAGAGAGTGAGAGACAGATATAGAGAGACAGAGGCAGAGAGACAGAGAAAGACAGAGAGAAATATACAGAAAGAGAAAGAGAAAGAGAAAGAGACAGAGAGAGAGAGAGAGAGAGAGAGAGAGAGAGAGAGAGAGAGAGAGAGGACCCATCGGTTCAAGTTCGCCCTGCTTTCCGCCAGAGCATTGCATAGAGAGATAACTATAAGAAGGGTCCGCTTTGACAGCTACTGCTTGGCCACTGCTGGCAAAATAACTCCAGGTAACGTCCATGCGCCGACCTGGATGGCCGAGGTGGCTCAGAGCGAGTACCGACTCAGCGCTTCGGTCCGAAGGGTCGCGGGTTCGAGTCCCGCCTTGGGCATGGCTGTTTGTCCTTTGACTTTGTGTGTGTTGTCGCGGAGGGCCTCGCGTTCTGCTGACCCCAGATCAGAGGAGCCCGCAAGAGTGTTTGTCTAGTGTATGGTCGAATATGCGTCCCTTCGGGACGTAAAGGACAACCGGCTGTCGGCTGGATAAAAGCCCTAGGAAAAAAAAAGTCCATGCACTCCTTTTGCCAGTGCGTTCATTTACAGTTCATTTAGCTCATTTGTAAATGATTTCATCACTATCCCTTGCAATACCATCGCTCTACACGAGGTTCATTTGTTTCTCAACCTGCTTAAGTGGTTCCTTTTTAGAGTAACTCCTCCACACCACGAGCACCGACTATTCTGCTCACGTCTGCTCCGGCGAGTCAGCACTGGGCCTTGTCGGAGAGCCGGAAGGTGATATGACTCATTGCAAATGGCCTTCGTGTAGCTACAAGTGAAGCCTCTAGAATTACTAGAGAAGCCTCTGGCGGTTCAAATGAGATCCTTCTCTCCTGCCGCAGTACCATTAAAAACATGTTAACACTTCTGGCTGCAGGTACACTGTGCGATATGGATGATTAACACACGAGAGAAGAGAAGTCTGTGAGTTCCTCTGCAGGGTTACTTTGATTGCTTTTGCGTCGCTTAAATGTGCGCTTAATTTCAAATCCTATCAAACTTTCCTCATAGCTTTCAACTTAAAAACCATGCATTTCAGCCTCGAACGTCAGCACCATTATTTTATTTAATAATAACAATCAAAAGAATATATTAATATGTGAGGACTTTTCTCCCTTCTCACTTCAGAAGAACCGTCATCACTGCCATGCACACCGCCGCGCGACAACACGATCGCGCGATCACTTACTTCTGCACTTGAGGCTTGGGTCAAGTGTAGCGCATACCACGTGATCATCAGATTTGCAGTGTTTCTGCACTTCTGTTTTTTCAACAAATGTACCTTCGCGAGGGTGCAACCTCTGTACGAATTTCACCCGTGATCGTTGGTGTGTGGTCTAAACTTAAATACACTAAAGTTTACTTTCCGAACTTTAATATCACATAATATACAGCAGTGTTGACATCCCTACCTTGGTGACATTTTAAAAACTTGTTTATGAGTTAATTTTACTTCATTGCAGAAATATTCCTTGTGACCATGTCCAGCCTTACTGTCACAATTAATTAGCCTCATTTTGTATTTCTTTTATTTTACCTAAAATATTTTTTCAAATATTTTTACGTCACAATTAATTACCTCATTCTTTATTTATTTTACGTAAAAATATTTAAAAAAATATTTTACGTAGAAATAAATAAAAAAAATTAAACTAATTAATTGTGACAGTAAGGGTGAACATAGTCACAAGGAATATTTTTGGAATGAGGTAAAATTAATTCATAATTTTTTTTAAAAAAGTCTTCAAGATAGGGAGCCTCATTTCTACATACACTTCCGTAAAAACTGCATGGCAATAACTTCAACCGTTCAAAAAACTGCAGGAGGTGTTAAAGTTACGTGACTCACTCTGTATATCGTACTTCTAACGACACATCACTAAAAGCAGTTGCTTGGCATTCCTAAATAAATATGAAATAATAAATTGTGATGTATATATATATATATTACTAGGATCATTTTATTATTTTGATATAAAATTCCAATTATTGCATCTACGTGGCATGCTGTTTCCATTTGATTGAGAACAGCGCGTGTCTATCAGTAGCACTCACAGGTGCGTCTCTGATGGTCCATGAGAGAATTCTGGTGGCTCGTAGAAATGTAAGACTTTCGTGTCCAGTTTCTTTATTGTATCCTGCATATTATAAAGTGATGAAATTCTGTAAAAACTAGATCTCGTGATTTTGACGGTAATATCAGGATCCCTGATAACCAAAACGTCTGTCCTTCCATCATTGTCTGTCTGTATATGTCTGTCCGTCCGGGTGTCCGTTGTTCATCTGTCCGTACATTCGCACGAACTCATTTCAACCATATTATTAAGGGATGGAAAAGTTAGAAAATGCAAATACAAACTGCTAAAACACAGTATCTTCAATATAAATACTACGTAAAGAAAACTACAGTATTAATTAAGAACTAAATAATATATTTTTGAGGAGTTTGTTATTCTTCTTTCAGAGCCAAGGAGATGCTATGCATTTTTTCCTTCATAAAGAAAAGCAACTGTTTTGCTCGAGAGAAAAGAACTCACAATCCTACATCTAATTAAATACGCCTGAATCTCAAGTTGAAACGGAGGAAAGTTATAATATATTATAATAAACTTTTAATCTTTGTGCTTGTTTTGTATTGATGTATTTGATAAGGGTTGATACTGTGATAAATAAGATATGAATAAATAAATAAAGAAAGAAGCAGGATCAATTTTTACACTAAAATGAGAAATACTTAAAATGACTAAAATATTTTTCATAATTAAACAAATATAATAGTTATAGGTATAGGGATAGTAGTCTTTAAGTTATATAATAGTTTTTAAATACAATTATACAATAATCAGTATTTATATTCATATATTTCTATTTATAAATTAATTAAATGCGCAATCATGATATTTTTTATAATAAAATAAGAACTTGTAATGCATTAGTTAGAATCACTGTATATTAACAAAATCCAATTCGTGTACAAAACCTATTTATTTGCGTAAATAATTCATATTGACAGCCTGGGGAATTAGAAAGCACGAGTTTAGCGGTTCGTGTGGTGCGGAACACTGGCAACCGTCTCTTTGGAGTAATGTCTTGCGCGGGATTCGAATCTAGGCGCAGAGTAGTTGCTGTCGGAGCCCTCCGCACTATTTATATCGTCGCGTCCGCCACAGAAATGGGAAATTATATTCAGAATGTTTCTGCCTCCAGCTCGCCCATTCCCACTGCTCGCTTGCTCTGCACTTCTATTTCCGTCGCGGGGGCAAAAGGCCGGCCGTGTAACACGCACCGTTATCGGCCGTTAATGACCGACAAGGGAAATACGGAGGCAATAAATAGCTGTCCAAAGTATTCGATTTTACATCTTCCGAGTTTGGCTAGAATATCACACGCAGTAAATGATACTCTGGAGGCACGTAAATTATGACACTTGGGGTCGTCATTTTCACACTAGGATTACGTTACAAATTTAATAATAACAGATGAATTAAGCACGAAGTACTATTTCAAGTTCATCATGCTTCCCTAAAGAGAACTGCAATTTTCGGTTTTTATCCTACTAATGTTATTTCAGCTTACTGTCATCGTATAATGATTGATAGCAAAGTTATTATTAGTATATTTAAAATTATGTTTAAACGTATTTCTTTACATTGTGAGATATTTCAATCTCGTGTAGACTACTCTTTCATAGAAAATATTGTCACCATTTTAAAATATATTATTGATAAAAACAGTCAATATGAAATATCATGTAGGATAACATCAAATTCTGAATGATCTGATACTTTAGAAAATAAAAATATGGAATATTCGAGATCCCGTTAGAGACAGTTCAGTCTTAGTTTTACTTCAAAACGTTGCAGGAGATGGAAAAGAAATGGAAAAGGAAATGCAAGAGGGGCGGACCAGGAAAACTAGCTCAGAAGAACAAACTCAAAAGTTCAGACGAATACCATGGTCAATGATTTTAGATAAGAGTATAACAGTAATTTACCATTTAATCACCCAACAATAGCAACACTCCTTTAGAAATTCCCTGGGATGAACTTCCCATGTTTGCTTTTCATAGTATGAAAATGCTACCAAAATCCATTGATAACAGTAACCGGTATTTCTCCATTACGCGGACAAGCATTCACACATCTATGATTTTGCTTTTGAACATTAGAAGCAAAAGCACTAATTAGGTCTCTTGTGCTCCGAGGTATGCTGTAACAACATAGCCTAAAAATATCAGCCACATAACCAACAAGTTTTGCAACTGCTTCCATTCAAAAACGCACTCGTGCATCCCTGTGAAACGCTGCTCCGAAATAAATTCGTGGTGGGCATTAGAATGGGACAGTAACGAGGGGCGCCATTGTAGGTACAGTTGCAGAGCTGTGATGGCATTGTACGTGCCCGCCCCCGCGCCGCCCCCGCGCCACCCCCGCGCCGCCCCCGCGCCGTCCCCGCGCCGCCGCGTAGCTCCAGCGCCGCCCCGCGCCACTCCCGCGCCGCCCCGCCCCGCCCCCGCGCCACTCCGCGCTGCCCCGCGCCGCCCCGCCGCCCCCGCGCGCCGCCCGGAAGTGGAAATAGAATTTAAAAGGAGGCGAGGTTGAGAGCTCCTACGCCCACGTTTTCTCCGGCGCTGCGTTTTCGCCCGAGCTCCTCAGCGATTACGTAACGGGGGGCGGGGCTGAGAGAACGCGCTTCTGCCTCTCTGGGATCGCTATCAGCTTCTCTCTCTCTGCTGGCACTCTCTCCTCGCTCTCGCACTCTCCTCGTCCTCTCTCTCCTCGTCATCTCTCACTCTCTCTTTAGCCTCTCTCTTACTCTCTCCCCTCACCCTCTCTCACTCTCTCCCCTCACCCTCTCTCACTTTCTCTCTTCATCCTCTCTCACTCTCTTTCCTCGCCCGCTTTCAGTCTCTCTCCTCGCCCTCTCTCTCAATCTCTCTCCTCGCCCTCTCTCTCAATCTCTCTCCTCGCCCTCTCTCTTTCTCTCCTCGCCTCTTACCGTCTCTCCTCACCTCTCTTTTACTCTTTCCCCTCGTCCTCTCTCTTTTGGCTCTGTCTCTCCTCTCCCTGCTACGGCTTTAAAAACCGAGCTAATTCATGCTTAAAAAACACACGCAATATTTAAAGTCCATTTCGTAATAGTTGCGACTTTTAAGGTTTTCTCACATTTAAGGAATTATTCGTGATTTGTAAATTTCGACAAAATTAAATTATACACCGTGTAATTAGAATGCTGTTATATAAAAAGTATCAGATTTTTAATAAACAATGCGGAAATTTTGGAGTTCCAGCAGATTATTTTTATTAAAATAAAAAAAAGGCCTGTGTTTGATCAGTAAAGTGGCTTTAGAGAGAGAAAATCTTTTGAGTCTTTTCCATGCAAAAAGAAACTTCGATAAATCTATAAACCCGAGCTCACTTGAGGTTTCTCCTTTTCCCGTGCCCAGCGCTTCTTTAATGTGGCATCGGCTTTAAGCGAGCGAGCGACTTCAAAGTCGAAGCCTCCTCCCGCCTTTTCCTCACAGCCGACGATCCCAAGGGGCATCGTCAGCGCTCGGGGAAACCCCGTATTCAATAGCAGCCACCCCGTGATGTATCGTTGTTTGCGACATGAAGAGCACTAGCTGTTCTCTACGAGCATTCGAGGAAATTATGAGAAAAATTGGTTTTATTGGCGGTGTTCCAAAAAATTCAAAAAAAGAAAGAAAGAAAAAAGGGAAAGAAAAGAGCGAGCATCTGAAAGGTTGATTGATTAGTGATTCCCGGCGCGTCAACTACGGAGGTCATTAGCCCCGTAAGTGTAGTGCAGGTTTTCCATCGGGAGGTGGCGTTGATCTCCCACTGGATGGCCAGATCCGGCACTGATCTATACCGTCGACTAGCGGGGTTTTCCCACCAGCCGGGCAGCGCCCCAGCAGGGGCAAGTTCTAAGCTCCGGACCAGTCTCCCGGCATGTGTGGTAGTGTAGTGCATGTTAGGGTAAGGGGTGACGACAGCACAAGAAAGAGGAAGGAAAGATCGCGCGCGGTTCGCGGCCCGTGTGGTAGGGTACTGCTCCGGCATTCGCTGGTGTTGATCGGAGAAACCACGGAAAAATACCGATCAGAGTAGCCTGCCGCTAGAATTCTCCTCCAGACAGCGACTGAATTCGACCTAGCTCAAAAGCTAGTGTCGAAAATCCTGCCGCCGTCAGGACTCGAACCTAGAACCTCCCGGTCAGAGGCACTGCAGTGACATCAGTTGATGCATTGCGCTACCCCTCCCGGTGCAATTCTCTACCTTCCTCAGGGCGAAAAATGGCGGCCGAAACATTGGCACCTGTGCCTAAGACGCGGCGTCTCCCGGACAGCCAAGCAGCAATGTATTTAAGTTGTTTTCCGACCTATCAAATTGGTCCCTTGTTCGAGTAATTTCTCTATGCATAGCAGCACCCGACCCTCCTTCCATCGTCGGGACTCGAAACTAGAACCTTTCGGTCTTCCCAGCATCGGTCGCGGGCTGGCGACACATCACTAGACATCGGATGTTTAGGCACTAAAAAATCGTCTTTTGGTGGTACTTGGTAATATTTGCATATTACCAGTAACTTTTCAAGAATCACAATTTCAGATTTGCGACGATTGGGAGACAAAATCAGTTTGCGGAGAAGGATCTCTCAACATATAAAGATGTGACTGGCATATATTTTAGTAGTCCAATACCAGCAATACTGAAATCTTCTGGGAATTTACATTTATTTCCACTTAAAATTTCGGTGCCCACATTATATTGACAATGTTCTCAGAACGTCTTGTATTTATGAAATAGGGAAATGGAGAAAAATCAGTTGGTATACTTTTAGGAATTCTCTTATATTTTAAAATACTAAGACGTGAATTGAAGATTTCGTAATCAATGGTCACGTTTGACCATGGCCGATTTTCCGATATCTTTGCATTGCATTATATAAAAATAATACATAGTAGGCAAAATGTCCTAAAATAGGCATTTATGCAAAAAAAGGCATTTATGCCAAAAAAAGCAAAAATAAGCATAATAAAACTTCGTCATATGTCATCGTTTGTCATGATTCGTGTACATATAGAATCAGCCTTTAAATAAGTTCGGTAGAATAAAATAGGCATTTCCCTAAACATCCGATGTCTACTCATCCCACTACCGCGCCGTACCCATTCCGTACCGCGCCAGATCCCAGGAAATGCATTCTACTCATCACCTGAGGTGGCGCCCGTTGGCGCAACGACCGGCCAAAACGGGGGCGCCACCTCGCCGCAACGGCAGGGGTTGCTCGCCCGGCGCCAGGGGGTGGGGGGAGTGGTCGATTAAGTGCAATTGCAACGCGCTCATTTGGCGAGCGGCCAAAGCGCCGAGAGGTCACAGGGGCGGGGGGAGGGTCACTGCACGGAAAGGTCCCCGGTTCGAAACCGGAGCGCGAAAAGGCGTGGCTCTCAGCGATTCGCAACGGCGCAATTGGAGGAGGTGAGGAGGGCGGAGAGAGGGAGCTTATCGTTAAGGTAAGAGTGCTGTGGCCGCAAATGGTACGATAGTAAACTTGAGATCTTACTCGCAGCGGAGGATGCTTAACTGTGAGTGGGTGAGAGAGAGAAGAAATGGTCGTTTTATTGCGCGATTCCGTTAAAGAGAGAATAGAGTGAGAGGGAGCGAAGAGAGAGATAGATAGATAGAGAGAGAGAGAGAGAGAGAGAGAGAGAGAGAGAGAGAAATAACAAGTTGGAGAAGTTAGTCCTCAAAGTGAAAAACGTAGTTTGAATTCCAAATATTTTTGTTTAAATAGGAAGGCCAAAGATCCACAATATTGTGACACAAGGTGGGGTTAAGACACTCAGAAACTTTTCAAACGACTAATATAGTGGGAAAAAAATAATGTACTACATTTTACACTTATGTTATGGAAAACTTAAATTGTTTGTTTTTATTTCGATTTTATTGTACACTTTTATAAAAGTGGCAATGCAGATATTTTATTTTTTTTCTTTGGAGAACATATAATTGTTCATATCAGAAAATCTGTGAATAATAATATTCTTTTAGGTAATCTTCTGATGAATATTTTAATTATTTTCCTAGGTTTTTTTTTTCAGCCAATAACCGGTTGACCTTTACTTTCTGATGGACGCATATTCCACCATACACTGGACACCAACACTCAAGCGGGCTCCTATGATCTGTGGTCAGCCGAACGCGAGGCCATCGGCGACAAAACGTACATGAGAGACAAGGGACAAACAACAATGGCCAAGGCGAGGCTCGAACCCGCGACACTTCAGGCCGAAACGCAGAGTCGGTACATGCTCTTAGCCACCTCGGCCATCCAGGTCGGTGATTTTAAAGGTAATTAGTAAATAAAGATAAAATAAAATAAAGATAAATATTAAATTATAGCATTACATAAGAAGCAATTAGTGTAATTATAAACACATTCTTATACACTAAGGGTACCTTTTTACAACCAACATTTTGTGGACACGGATGTATCCTGTACGATGCACATTCGGAACTTGGATGTTAACGAGTAACATTATTACATACACTATGAGCATAAAGTCAGAGCAATTGGCGTGGAACAAGTATAAGGTGAATCATCCACCTTATTAAAATCACGGAAGAAAGAATATGAGATTCTGATCTTAAAAGCTCCAACGCGAAAAAGTAACGAACTTCGCAAATTAGTCCTGGCATATTAGCTCACTGTATTCCGGTCACGTCCCTTATTAAGAGAGTCGTGATCAATAACCCGGCCCAGAATCCACCAGTATTTGCACTTCCGCCGCCTTCGGGCAGCAACCTCGACGGGAAAGCGTAACAGGTTCCAGCTAAGGTCACGGCTACTTGCAACACGCCGGCACGCCCACACACTCGAACTGCGGATGAGCGTACAAGAGGAATTACTTTAGGAAGGGACCTCTTCGACAGGTCGCGAAACAAATGAACGTCCTGCAGGGCGGTGACATTGCAAGAGATGGTAATGAAGCCATTCATAAATGAACTAACTGCAAACGAATGCACTGACAAAATGAGTGCATAGACGTACATTGCAGTTATATTGCCAGCAATGGCCAAGCAGTACCTGTCAGCCATTCTTATAGTAATCTCTCTATAATAAAGAGAAGATACGGTCGTTCACGAAACTTGATCAACTGGCGAAGGCGGAAAGTGAATGGATCAACACGCCGATACCAATCATAGTGTTAAACTGGCACGTAGTTGCGTTATTCAGCGAGTGGCAAATGATATTTTCTACTATTTTGCTTCCGACAATGTGCTCGGTATGTTTTCTACAAAGTATTACCTACTCGCGCAACTTTTCTTGAACGATGGATTGAAGAAATGCGGGGGGAGTGGGGGTATTAGTTACAAAGTCGGCCTCTAGAGTATTTACAGTAGTGCCAACCTGTGGGAAATCAAAGTCAAACCTGCCACGTGTGCGGCCACATCGCTCTAGGAGGCAACAGCAAGGACACTAGGTAGGAGTTTTAAATTCCTCCCTTGAAGGACCTGGACCTCCTTCAGCCATTTCTTTAGATAATGGTTATAAAGCTCAACAGAAGTTCCTGAGTCTGGAAGCAATTAGCTTTGACTAGCTTCTGTTCCGCGCCAACGAAGTTTTAATGCTGCGAATGTTGTCATCAGTGCTCGCTACGAGCTTGTGCTTTCAACTGTTCATTGCTCAAGAGAGGGGGAAGCAAGGTCATCGTTCAAGAAAAGTTGCGCGAGTAATAGTTGTCCTATTTTTGAAATTGATCAGTCCTGATGAATTGTCTTGTCGGTGAGTGACAGTAGAAGTAATGGCATTGCCCGAATTATTTCAACACAGTTCATTATATTAGATCACTCAAATACGTATTCCGCGAAAAGTTCTCCGGGACGGAACGTTGAGTCCTCGACTCTTAAAACCAGAGTTTCGAGGTACCGAAACGGAAGGTCCTCCACCATACAGCAGGAGAATTCGACCTAGTTGGTGTCGAAAATACTGTCACCGTTGGGTCTCGAACCATAGGTCCTCCTGATAAGAGGCACTACAGTAACATTAGCTTGATGCACTGAGTCCCCTCAGACAAAACAGATTTTCGAATTTCATGGAATACATTGCACATTGTGCATGCGCTGAAACACTGGCACAGCAGGCAAAAAATACGAATTTTGAGTTATATATTTAGTTGTGCAGTATTGCAGCCAGTGAGCGATATATCGAATGAAACTATCACTTTCTATTGAAAAAGTAATTCACACGTTTCGAGAGACTTGTATTGTAATAATAATAATAATAATAATAATAATAATAATAATAATAATAATAATAATAATAATAATAATAATAATGACAAGAGGAAGAAGAAAAAAGAAAAAAAGAAGAAAAATTAGTTAACATCGATGCATTAAGTTGTGTTTCTTAATTCTGCAAGGACATTTGAAAATTGAAATCAAGAAAATTTTGCAGAATACTAAACGTAAAAGATTGCAACCGAAAATGCAGTACTTTGACTTTGATGTAGCGGAACTAGTGAAAAACGCAGAGCTCTATTTCAAAGAGCAATCAACGAATGTGCAATCAAAATTAACCTAACACTAACATTCTTCGTAATATAAAGAAACTAACTCACTTTCACTGCTTGCTTTGTTTAGCGATGGAAATATGAGTTTGCAGAATAATAATACTTTCCTTGTGGGAACTTCTCTGAACAGCTGCAGTTTAACGATCGCAGACTACGAGAAAAATTATGAATCAACAAGATACTATTTACGTACTGTTATGCACGTGTTCAAGGAAGTAGATTTAATCAAATGTTCATTAGTCTAGTATTCGTCGAAAACAAATGACGACAGAATGTCTCTCTTACTTGACTTTCAAAATTACTGAGAAACTACAATATTCTAAAATGTGAATATGAGCGCCTGTTATTCAACCTCATGAGACATAAAACGGAAACTAAATTATTACACCATAAAATTTATAAGTACAGATTTCAAGAATATAAAGTAAATATTATTTAACGATTGTTTAGATATTCTCAGAAGATTGACGTCCTGACTGGCACCCAAAGTACTTCGAAAGGAAGAAAGTCATTTTAGTATCACATGTAACGTATAATTTATACAACACTGATAGTTAATTAAATGTCAAAAAGAGCAAAATGTCATTGAGTGTAGGGCAGGTACACATTCTGCTTTACGTAATATCAACGTTTTGGAATTAAAATTTCAAAACTTTAAATTCACTCACATTTTGAAAAATGTATTAAATGAGATATAAAATTAGCAACGCTGAGGAGGTCTTCGACATTCTATTTGAGAAAGATGGAAAAATGAAAGAATGTCGGGGTTGAATTTTATCTTATGGATCTCAGTGCATCAACTGATGTCATTGCAGCGCCTCTAACCGGGAGGTCCTAGGTTCGAGTCCTGACGACGGCAGGATTTTCGAGGCTAGCTTCTCAGTTAGGTCGAATTCAGTCGCTGTCTGGATGAGAATTCTAGCGGCCGGCTGCTCTGATCAGTAGTTTTCCGTGGTTTCTCCGATCAACACCAGGCGAATGCTGGAGCAGTACCCTACCAAACGGGCCACGGACCGCGCGCGATCTGTCCTTCCTCTTCCTTGTCCTGTCCTCTCCTCTTACACACACACACTTACGCTAACATGCACTACACTACCACATATTCCGGGAGACCGGTCGGGAGCTGAGAGCTTATCCCGGCTGGGGCGGAGCCCCGCTGGTGGGAGAGTCCTGGTTAGGGGGAAACCCCACTTGCCGTCGGTAGGTCGGCGCCGGATCTCGCTATCTCCCGAGAGAGGGGAGGAAGATCACCGCGGAGGAAGATCACCGCGATCTCCCGAGAAAAACATGCACTACTCTAACGGGACTAGTGACCAAAGCAGTTGACGCGGCCGGAAACACGAAAAACTCAATCAATCAATCAATCAATCAATATCTTATGGATTTGTAGGATCAAACTAGTTAATTAAAAATCTTGCACACCGCACGTTGATTTTCTTTGTACTTTCGTGGACGTGTATTATCCACGCGAAGAGAATAATAACAATGACTCCGCGTGTGTGTGACTGCCTAATGCCGGAAAGTGAGCTCAACACTTCGTCTGTTGCGACACCCAACGCTTCAGACAAACAACGGACCGGAAGGAATACGAGGTCGAAGTCAGAGGTCACCGCAGTTTGTGAGTCTGGGATAGCGGGAAGGAAGTGGCATTCAGAAGGCAATAACCCGTGTAGCGCTAGCAACCACAAAACAACGTAGTATGTGGTCAGCAGTAAAAAAAGTATTTACTGTAATGGTGCGTATTAAACGGGGAATTGCTCAATTTGAGCGCACATATTTTTACCACATGCTCGATTTCAGTAATGTTTTGTAGCAAGATGATATTTTATCGACGCAGTGAATTCTAATCGTGAATAATACAACAAAATTGAACACAATACTAACGTAAAACACGTGAAAACGATGAAAAATATTTACAAAACTTGTTGATTATGTTACCTAATTATAAGTATATTCGCCGAAAATAGCAGTTATGTTCAAAAACTATTCTTTATCCGCGACTGCAAGAGCCATGACCTTCACTTCACTTTGTTTATTGCCCCAGCGTCAGGAAGCAACGTTGAGTCAAGCACATATGAACCCAATGTGACCAGCGTGCACACACGGAACAGCCGCAACAACTTGCGCAAACAGAAGCAGCTGCAGCTGCTGCTAGGGAATCTGCTCACACCACGGAGGCATAACACGTTTTTCATTAGCAAAAAAATGGATGAATGAACATGGTGTACAGTACATGCTACAATCTACACTTAAATTTTAAATCCTGTTTATAATAGAAACTTGATATTGTTTGTTTCATCCGATTTTTTCCTTTGTCGTGCCATACTTTTATGCGACCTTTTACGCGACATTAATACAATCGAGAGACCATTTAATGCGATGTGATCAGTATTTGTAATATGTATCCTACCAAATAAAGAAAATACTAAATATTATGAAATCGTCCATTTACTCATTTCTGAAAATGTATGAACAACGTTCAAATGAATGCACATTTTGAATTTGTTTTTGACTCACAGGAATTAGATTTTCCCGGACTTCTCAAGAAGAACTTTTCTTGGACGATTGCAAATATATCACTAAACGAAAACTTTCATAAAATTCTAAAGGATAAATGATATTTTGGTAATTAACGTGGTGTCAGAAAAGTTGTGGCTATGAAAACAATATGTGAGTAGAAGAAGCATACCAACCCAAAACCTCGCAGTCATTTTGTCTGACATGGAATGTGTACACGCACATGCCCTTTAAAATTATTACAAAATTATCTTAATCATATGGTGTCAAACAGTCACAGATTGATTTTATGATAGATGGATGTTTAATTGTGACGAGTACGGTAAAGAGAAGCAATACGTAGGCAGTTGGGCTTTGAAGGACAAGATGGCAATGGTCGGGAACGAATCTGCAGTGATGCGAGGAATTGGCGGCAGTAACAGTGACGATTGGCGGCGGCGGCTGTTCCATCTGGACGGCGTCCAACGGATCGCAGCCACCTCGCACTGCAATCCGCCTCAGGCCAGATTCAGCCGATTCTGGGAAGAGGGGATGACAAGGCATTCCGTCCACGAGAGTTCTCTTCCAGCGGTTGCTCCTCGCACAGGAATGGCACGCGGAGGGGGTGAACATACTTTTCCGAGAGCCAGGCAACACCGTCACTCGTCCGGAAGCGCCATTTTACAAATATTGCGTCATTTAAGAAATGGAATACAACAATTCAAAACCTAAATTACGGTGACCAGACGTCCCGTTTTTAACGGGATTGTCCTTTTTACTCAATATTTGTCCCGTTGTCTCGAAAAAATATTAACGGGGCGCGAAATGCCCCGCGTTTCGTACTTGGCTGTAACCTCACTTCCCTAGAGACTCTCTGGTTTTCGCAAAATTCAGATGTACAGATTGATAAAAAGGTGAGGTCTTCCACACACTTAAAAGTAGAGGCAATCCATGTAAAAACAGAGGTGGTTGTGAGTGTTGCTCTGGCTGTACAGGCACAAATGCTGCGGTGAAAAGAGTATTTTAAATCATGAACTGCCTTTGGATTGAAGAAAAAACCTTTTACTACCAAAATTATTCAAGCAATTGTAATTTTAAAAACCCATTTCCACGACCTAATATTAAGTAATTCAAAACTCTTGCAAGATATCAAATCTTCTGATAAGTAAAACGTTTATAGTCACGTCCAGTTTTTTCCTGCATATTTCAGAAGTATCCTGTTTTATGACGTAAAAAATCTGGCCACTAAATGGAACAGAGAATACCCTGAATTACGGTAGAGTTCTCGAATCCTGCGTTAGCCACGGATGCTTTTTGGCCTGAAGACAGTCAAACAACTGTGTATTCCATCTATACATATAGTTAATCATTCATTTCGTGACTGCTTAGGAAAATCAAGAATCAGTTAGTATGTACTTGTGATTAAAATCCTCGTAAGGATATGGTACTAATAGAATAACTACGGATACTTAACTGAAATAAAAAGCATCATAGATGTTCTACTTCCTGATGATAGATATTTCAAAGTAAACATAAAAAACCATATCACTACCTACATACACTTGTCTGGAGTTCCCCAAGGCAACATTGTGGGACTGTTTATCTTTTTAAGCATTTACCGCAAGCGGTTTACATTATGATTGTAATATATGCAGATGATACAGCAATAATGGTGTCCAGTGATAATTCAAAAGAGGCATCAATAATATTGGAAAATCACCTCTTAATCCAAGACCTAAACCTAAAACATTCTCCTAATTCAAAATCTGGAGCTTAAATCCAAATATCTTCACAAATAACATTAAATTTAAGAAATAATAACTGCTCCCTGTCAAAATTAATAATAAGCAACTATTTCAGGCAAAATCTGTTAAATACTTGACAATGCACCGAGATTGAATACTCTCATGAGAAAGTCCATCAAAACATTGAGAAAATAACTAAAAAGCAAACTACAAAACTATTTTGGATAACAGGGAAAAATTCTCCTCTCTCCTTCTGAAATAATATCCATGTCTATAAAGGCATCCTCAAAGCAATATAGGCTTAAGACGTTCAGCTTTAGGACTCTGCTAGTCAATCCAGTACAAAGATTATTCAAGATTCTAGTCCATGGTCCTAAGTATCCTACCCAAAGCACATTAGTACATTTCCAATATAACTTTGTGAATAGGTTTGAACAGTGTACTAAACAGACACTAACTACACATAGATCACAAGATCATCTTAATCTACGTTGTCAACTCGGCAACAACGAATAAATACGCGTATTAAAAGGATACAAACCGCTGGACGTGTAACAAAGTTTCAACAATGTAAAATAACAGTTATATTAATAATTGCAATCAGATGATTCACCAAGGATTGCATCTTTACCCATGCAATTATATAATGTTTATTAATAACTTCGCCTGTTACATAAGGAACGAATTTTGACTATTTTTTTAAAAGCCGTTATAAAACTGTCTCGTGATAAATGGAGACTTTAACGAGGTAGATTCTCGTGTACATAAAATATGTTAAAACTCATCCGACAATATACACTTTTCGGTTTAAACGATAATTAATAGGTACTACTGAACTTTTCAATGAATTTCTTTGGAAAGAAAGAGTGTGTCCAAATCTGCACCTCTATCGTCCAATATAGGATTCCACTTTCATTTTTTGTTTCTGTAGGTTATCTCACCAGTATACATAGCTATCTTCCGATCATATGATAAATACTGGCGTGTGCACATGAGAGGCTCTTGATAAGATTCTCGCAAGGAAAAAAATGCCGGGAATGGTAACAGTTTATTTTTATAGTTTGATTTCTTCGCCTACAAGGCATTTACAGTGGTTGTAATAATATTTGATATTTAAACTCGCATTACTTCAAAACAGGGAAAATATTAATAATCTGGATGTTCACTTCTGCAATCTTCCTCCCAAAAAATTAAAAAAAAATGAGCAGCTCTAAATATAAAATGATTATTTTCAAGTAATATCTAAAATGCAATTATAGATAATTCAACTAGAGTTGAAAAATAAACCTTTTCCTTGTTTAAATACTAAACCTTTTTATAGATATCATGATTTGAAGAAAAGACCTAGAATCAAGTGAAGCATACAATATCTGCCCACAAAACAATACATTTGTCTATAACTGGTTGTCTAGAACTTCCAGCCTTCAAAATAATTATAAATATATTTAAACTTTACATCTTTGCATTAAAAAATATTGGTTAAATTTCTTGAAAAGGTAATAGACCTTCAAACTACTCCACGGAATTTCTATCTTACATTGTTCGTATACTATTGTTGCATTCTACTTTAACATCAGGTTAAAGAGAAGTAGTCGACATCTTAGACAAGGTTTTAGCGACAAAAAGATTTGGTTATCAATAATATTACATAATACCAAGCAGACATGTTCCCGACTAGCTCCTTAAACTCAGGTTTGGGTCAAAATCGCCTCATTAAATAAATTACATTGCTTCTGTTATTGTGTAATGGTATTTTTAGATAGCATCAAGGCCACGGAATAAGAACACAATGCACTTCAGACTACATGGCAAAGAAACTATAACTAATAGCAGATGTTGCTATGTGTCGTATCAGATTCTCTTCGTGTTCGACAAAAATGTTTCCTCTCTTTCACTTTCTATGTTAAACAAATATTCGCTTCGGTTATGCAACACACTGAGATCGTCAGGCAAACTGTAGTCAACTAAGAAAAAATAAAACGGGAGGGAATATCTAGGTCAGTAATAAGAAATATCGCAAGACAGATGCAGAATATGTCTCCAGTTGCGTAGATCTCATGAATAACAGCGACAAGTCATAATGTCACAGAGAAAGTATAATGCAATCTTGTACTCAATTCTCAAACCAGTTTGTACAGTATACACTTTTGAAAGTGTACGTATAGTAGTCGAAATGTCCCAATAACTGGGAGAAAACGGAAAGTACAGATGACTTCTCATAGGCAGTAATAAAGAAAAATACGATCATTTCTCCTTCAAAAAGAGCCATTGTTCAGAAAAGTAATTATGGGAAAATTACAGAAAAATATAATCTGGTTGTAATGAAAAGGCATTCCCAAGAAACAATATTTTTGTATGATTTTCACGCAGCAGAAAATCAGGTAGTTTTCTATTTGTTGTCTGCGAAAACTTTTGTTTTTCTTTTCGCATGAGCAAAAATTAAAATTGTATTTTTCGCTATCAAGTCAACGACTGGCATTCTTATAAGAAGCTCATGAGAAAAACATTTTCAATTTGTACATGGAAATAATTTCAAACATTAGTCAACGCTCAATATTTCGCGAAAATAGAAATCGTTTGCACACCACACTTCCTTTCTTGCACTTGAATAAGCTACCATTCCTAAATCTTTCTTTTTTCCTAAAAAGTTGATTTGTGATCATTTGAAATAAGATTGTGATGATTTGAATAAGAGCACATAATAAAACTCTTATGATTATGTACAAAATTTCTGTAATCACGTGAACTCAGAAAAATCACTTTCCTGCTCGTGGTATCAGATCCTTCGGTCCTCAATGCCTAAAATATTTTGAGTAATTCTGCCGCAGTATTTTTAGTCTTGTAGTATGTTATGTACGTCTTTTTTATACATGATAAGCTTTGCTTGTTAAGTAAATACTCGTATTCCTCGTGTATTCTCGTTTTTATTTGTATACCTTTAATCTTAAAGGTATTGGTAGTTAAAAGATGACGTTGTTTTTCAGCCTAAGCAACCTTCTTCCTCGAGATCTATTTAAATCTTTCACCAAACCTTGAAAAGCAATTTTAGAAGGATTTCAAGGATACTACAGTAATGCTGCAAAAACTTGCAACCTACATTTTACATGAACGTAAGGAAATTTACATTTAACAAGAATTTTAATTAATTGTTAAGTAATAGTTAAAAATATTTTTGAGTTGTAGCTCTGATGTAAAAAAAAAGTATTAAAAATTACCCTACTATATACAGGCGAGCATCGAGTAGTAATTATGTCATGAATTTATGGCGAAGATAATTAGATGGTAAGTAATAAATAACTAATTTTTAATTGGTAAACCCACAACGTATATATCTATAATTATGAAAATTACTGAAATGCGATGTTAACGCTTTTATGCAGATTTATCTCTTATTGATAATGAATGTTACGCATTTATTTTATTCGTGTAACACAACCTCAAAAAACAATAAAACATTTTGGGTGACATGTCTTTTCATTTTAAATAATATTTGTTGTCACGCCTAAATATATTTATATTCTTACATACATTTCTTTTACATATATTTATTGTCGAAATCTCAATAAACAAATATATTTATTGAAATTTCGACTACATATCTAAAAAACAGTGCCTTGGTAACCGTCAATGCCACCTGCAGTACATGCTTTCTAAGAAAAATTATAAGAGATACAAAACAAAAATGTTGAACCCTGGGGTACGCCAACTCTCACAAATCCAGGTAGCAACAGCGGTCGACGCGCATCGCCCCGCATCACCTCCAATCAGGCGGATGTTACGTCACTGACTTTTCGTAACGCCGCCGCCGCTGCCGATTGGCGGAGTGGGGCGGGGCGGCGCGAGGCGAGGCGGCGCGCGGAGACAAACAAGATGCTCCAACGCGGCATTTAACTTGCATCGCGACACAATGATTCGTTGCGACACTGCAGCCGATCGAAAATAAAAGCGCCTCAGCTGAACCAGTGGAGCAATGGGTGTAAAGTTGCTTCGAAGGTCCTTCACCTTACAACGAAAGACCTTTGTCTTTCGTTGTGTCAGTTTTTATTTATTATTTTGATTAGTTCTATTTGACTAAATATGCCCGAAACTAGTGTTGCACTCCAGCTTTTGGGCCAAAGATTCCCATTTCGAACAGGTTTTTCATCCTGATTCCCTTGATCTTTTCAGGAACAGTTGAAGTTCTGCTACTGGACATACTAAATGTAAATACAAAGCGCACGTTTTGTGGAGCTTATATGATATACAGAAGTCATTCTAAGAAGGGACCAGTTTGACAGGCCGTGAAATGAATCAACGTCATGTCGAATGCTGACATTGCAAGAGGTGGTGTTGAGCCTTTTACAAGGGAGACAATTACCGCGAACAAATTGACAAACTGACGATGGGCATAACCTGCAGTTCTGCTGCCAGCAGTATCCAAACAGTAGCTGTCAAAGAGGTCCCTTCTTAGAATAATCTCTCTTTTGTTGTAGTAAAGTAGGACCGGGGACTGTGGATTGGTATTTTGTCAGCAATGGATTTTAAACTACTCAAATACATTTTCTATTACTAGGGAGCGATTAGTTTTCAAATGTTCACAATAATAATTCGATAGTACTTTTATTTATAATTCAATGATAAATTGTAAGGGGATGGGCTAGGGATTCTTGAGCTAAAGAACACTTGCGCATATTATACTTCTCTCCCATACATCATGGACAGTTTTTTGACGATAAATAAAATCAAACTCATTTCATCAATTTCTATTACAATTTCCTGCCATAATTTTGGAAAATTAAATCATGATCTTCCCCATGAATTTTCATTCATAAACTAACAAAAAACATAAACAAATTGAATGGCTCAGTACGCCGAAAAATTCAAGTACATTGAACACGGATCACGAAGGTCGGACGTGTCCGCCAGAATGCGCCGGCGCAGTATAGCCGTGTCTCAACTCTGGTGAGGGTTTGAAATATCTGTTTGAAAACTACGGCATTCCCCCGAATTCTGCAGAACACGAGTCCATTCTGACCATATTCTTACAGCCAGTCAACATCCTTCTAGAACAGTGGTTACCAATGGCGATAACGACACTGGAGATCTATGCAATTTTCAAGGGAGACAATGACGATTAAGGGAGCGAAAGCCGAATATGACCGGGGACTGATCGGTATAATCAATATCCTAATGATTACAAAAGTTTTAAATGAAGTAGATAATTATTTTTTCTTACATAAAGCTTCAAAATCTAATAATACTTGTTTATATTTGTAAATTTTGAAAATTATAATTCTACAAAAAATAACAAACCTAATAAAACATTTTCAAAAACCATTATTCATATTCCTTGTTAAATTGTTATCAAATTATTTGTGCAATAATTATGTTGTATGCTGTATATTACAGAAAAAATCAAGGGGGTCGATTTAGCGAAACATTCTTTTAAAAGGGGAAAGAAATTGGCTGGGAATCCCTGGAGTAGACAGTTTTGAACGATGACCCACTGCGTCGAGTGTCAGAAAGCTCGTCAGTGACGCTAATGAGCCATCGAGCATTGCTTTTTGCCGAGAGAGAGAATGTGGAAGAGAGCGGGCGAGGGAGCAAGACGCAGGAAGAGAGCAGGGGAGAGAGCATGAGTTCGTCAGTGACGCCAATGCACTCCCACCGAGCATTGTTTTCTGCCAAGGCTCTTTACCGCAAGTGGCGCAGAACGCTGACAGAGCGAGAGGAAGAGAGAGAATATGGAAGAGAGCGGGCGAGGGAGCAAGAGGCAGGAAGAGAGCAGGTGAGAGAGCAAGAGTTCGTCAGTGACGTCAATACACTCTCACCGAGCATTGTTTTCTGCTAAGGTTTTTACCGCAGGTGGAGCAGAAAGACGACAGAGAGAGAGAGAGAGAGAGAGAGAGAAAGAGAGAGAATATGGATGAGAGCGTTCGAGGGAGCAAGACGCAGGAAGAGAGCAGGTGAGAGAGCAAGAGTTCGTCAGTGACGTCAATACACTCCCACCGAGCATTGTTTTCTGCCAAGGCTTTTTACCGCAGGTGGAGCAGAACGACGACAGAGAGAGAGGAAGAGAGAGAATGCGGAAAAGAGCGGGCGAGGGAGCAAGACGCAGAAAGAGAGCAGGGGAGAGAACAAGAGTTCGTCAGTGACGCCAATGCACTCTTACCGAGCATTGTTTTCTGCCAAGGCTCTTTACCGCAAGTGGCGCAGAACGCTGACAGAGCGAGAGGAAGAGAGAGAATATGGAAGAGAGCGGGCGAGGGAGCAAGAGGCAGGAAGAGAGCAGGTGAGAGAGCAAGAGTTCGTCAGTGACGTCAATACACTCTCACCGAGCATTGTTTTCTGCTAAGGTTTTTACCGCAGGTGGAGCAGAAAGACGACAGAGAGAGAGAGAGAGAGAGAGAGAGAAAGAGAGAGAATATGGATGAGAGCGTTCGAGGGAGCAAGACGCAGGAAGAGAGCAGGTGAGAGAGCAAGAGTTCGTCAGTGACGTCAATACACTCCCACCGAGCATTGTTTTCTGCCAAGGCTTTTTACCGCAGGGGTGCAGAACGCTGACAGAGCGAGAGGAAGAGAGAGAATATGGAAGAGAGCGTACGAGGGAGCAAGAGGCAGGAAGAGAGCAGCTGAGAGAGCAAGAGATAGGACGCCGCATCGCATTAAACCGCGTGTTGCGTCCACTGACGACGTGACGCCGATTAATAACGAGTGTGCCGTTTCCAATACGCGCGCAAGATCGAATTATACGCTTAATCCCGAACTAAAGTTACCGGGAGCGATTGCACGCCATGTTCGTATTAGAGAAGCCACATCGAGTACATGTATTTGGAGGACAAGTGGAAAGAGATGAGATGATCAGAGAGAGAGAAGGGAAAATGAATAGGGAAAGAATTGAATCCTAGAGGAAATACAGAATCCTAGCGGAATCGATACCCTGCCGTTGTAGTGCTGAACCTGTTACTGGTGTTTACACTGACTATAAATTGTTTTAAGAGAAAAAAGAGTGAATATCAATAGGAATTATGATTTTCGTGTTCCAAGCCGAATGGATGTTATCGGTAGAAATGCTTTTGTCGGCAGTGTTGACAGTAATTGTAATGGTGGTCATGTTTAATTTCCAAGTACTGCTGCTGTTTTTTTTTTTTTTTTTTTTTTTTTTTTTTTTTTTTTTTTTTTAGGAGTTTGATGATGGAATCGGTAAGTTTAGTGTCCAATCAATGTCTATAGAGAGACATAATTATCATGTTCAGAGTTCGAAATAAGAATTAGCAAGATATGGAAAATATACTTGGTCTCTCCCTTTACCTTTTATTATATTCCAAGAGATACCGTACATATTTTCGTTGTTCGAGATTATTCAAGTTTCAGTTATTGAGAAACTGAGGTGAGAGTTCCATGTCATCGTGAAAATAAGATGCAGTCCAGAAATCAAAGAAAAATCAATTACACTTATTAGGCATAATTTAAATTTCCAGAGAAATGCTGGATTCCCGGAAAAAATTAATTAAATTTCAACAATAATAATAATAATAATAATAATAATAATAATAATAATAATAATAATAATAACTAACTTTATTGTTATAATTTTTTTAAATATAATTTATTTATAAAGGTCGCATAAACAACTAGGTCTTGAGCGACCACAAGGTTGTAATACAGTCAGATATATTTACAAAGTATTTCTGTATGTTGAGTCTTTTACAAAGTATGTTTCAATAAGTTACAATATGACAAATACAGTAGGTTACTTTACATAGTATTATACATTATTGTGGATAGTTCAGACACTTGACCTGGAGGAAGGCATCAAATAGATATTATTTTATTGGTATGAAAGTAGTTGAGTCTTTGAACATACACGGGCACTTGTGTTAGTTTACAGATTTTTGTGATGATTGAGTTCCACAAGAGAAATCCAAAATGTTTTAATGGTGGTTTTTGGTTAATTTTATTATTTGTTTCTTGTAAGCATACCATATCAGGATTATACTTGTTAATTAGCAGTAGCAAATTCTCTTTTGTAAATTAAAGCCATGTATATTCCATTGGAGAATTGTATATGCCATTTCAAGAGCAAAATTTGGAGAGAGTGTTAGTTTGAATCTTCATCACTAGTTTCACTTAAGTTTGCCAGTTCTCTTCTTATGTCAATATTTTTTAATTTCTTTTTTAAATTTGTGAAACGTCTTTTTATGTTTTTATCCGTAAGGAGGGGGTAGGTATCTTCTAACATTTGTAGTAACAGTTTGATATCTGGAGTGAATTCCAGAACAGCTTCCTCAACATTTATGCAATTTTTTGTTTTTTCAAAAAGACTTTTTAGTTGTAACCAATTTAAAACATATTTGTTACTTGGTTCAGATAATGTTCCTTTGAGTGGGGCAAGTTGATTTTCTAGTCTATCAGATTCCTCTGCAAGAGAAATTTCAAGTTTTGACTTTTTATTGTTTTTGGGTTTGATTTAATCACTGTAGAATTTTTGGATTGGTGGACATTATCCATTATCTCTGGTGTAATCAGTTGTATGTTGTTAGTATCTGAGACACTTTCTCTAAGAAAGGTTAGGTTTTCTTCACCTACAACTGAATGTAACGTTTCTGATGTCTCAGATTTAGAAGATAGACTAGATAAGGGACGTTTGGCATATTTTGTAGGTCTGTTGTCAATCGGAGGATGAGCAGTGGAAGAGGGTTTAAGAGTTGGGAAGGAGGAGGGGGACAGCTCATTTTTTTCATTGGGATTAACTTCACAGTACCCAGAGGGGTTATCTTTTTGTTCATTCATTGGGCAGTTGTTAGCAAAATGTCCGTGATCCTTACATAGAAAACATGATATAGAATCTGATGATGGATATATCCAGAAAACTGTGTCATCATAAATAATTTTCATGGTTTCTGGTACTTTGTCCATATCATCTGGATGAATGTAAATTTGTCTCCGGAAACTCAAAATGTGACTAAACCCTGGTTCGTACATGCCGGCTCTCAGGAAGGTCATTGTAGAGCCGATTCGAATTTTGAGTTTCGTTAGCTCGTCAATAATTACTGAGTGTGGGATAATAGGACACACATTAGAAAGAATGAGTCTTGTATTCTGCGTAATTAGCGGTCTAATGGATAACGTTGAGTTATTAATTGAAATGGTTGAGTTATTGTCAACTAGTTTTTTCACAGATTCCTTAGAATCCAGATAGACACATATACGGTTTTTTGAAATCCTTGAGACGAACCGTATGGTCTGAGGATTGATAATTTTTGCAAGTTCCTGGATGTACGTTTTAACTGATATACCGTCTACTGAGTCCATCACAATCGCGTGTTCTTTTGTAGGAAACATACCTTTCTGAGCAGCAGTTAAATATCTGTTGGCATAATCTTGATTTTCATTACTAACTTGACTTGATTGATGGGTTTCACTGTTTGGGATGACTCCTTGATCAGAAGCCATCTTAGGATAGAAGTTGGGTGTACTGTGTACACCTACTGAGGTTTACTCACTCACTGGATTTGATTCAGTTGATCATTAACACAAAAGTCGACACAACACAACACTCGGCACTGTGCGGCCTTCAACGGCGCTCACCGAACTCGATGCCGCTTATCGCACTACGGGAGGTCTTTACTCGCCAACGGTCGGAGCGACACTGTGAGTAAAACTTTGTGACCTATGGAGAAGACGTCCAATATATCTCTGCCATTTAGAAGTAGTTACCCACAACTTTAACGAGATTAATTGTAACAATATGTTGCAACATTTTTAATTGAAAATGTCATTCTTTTTGCCTCAAAAGCATTGTTCCATTTATTGAAATATGAGCACGCGCTTGCGTCTGTTGTGACAATCCTTGATTTGAGTACGCTTTAAATTTTCCATCCATACCGTTTGAGAATTTCACCGCATGGCGACGTGCGTGTTATATTGCGTTGTGGTTGCATGCATCACGAGCAGGTACGTACTACACGGAATCTGCGTAGCAATTATTGGACATGTTTTGCAAATAATTACTAACAGTTCAGTGGAAATCAATGTTAACGACGTGTTGCATGTGCTACGGGGAACGAGTATGGCATAAAACATTGTGTTATTTGCATGAAGGCTGACTAGGTTTTTGTTAATTTTCGAGAAACGGTGTCATGAGTAACATACAGTAATGCAATTGTGTGAATGCGATGAGTTTGTACAAATGTTGTAAAATGAAGCAATGGCGCATTGTTTTTGCAAATGTCATTCTGAAAATAGAGTATTAATTGTTTGGAATAGTAGAATTTTAAAAATTTAGTAAGGAAAAAATGTGAAAAACAAGACTAATTCATTAAGTGAGTGGACATTTTGTAAATAGTGTAAGCACTTGGCTAATTAGATGGAAGTCAGAGCAGTTGTAATTGAATGTAAGCTCGTGATTTTTCGACTTCACAGTCACCGTAAACATTTCGTTTGTTTGTTATGTGCTGTACATGTAGAAAATAGTTTAATATTCCTACAATCATAACATTAAGCCTTCGCGAATTAATATACCATTGAGTTGAAGGATGAGGGAGGAGGCTGTGCTATCCCTCATCAATCAATGTTTCATGGATCCCTTCGTTCCTGGCCAGTTCGAGAGTGTCAGGAGCGTGCATTACGGGCATATGCATGCTATACCAAAACGGTGCCACTTTCCAGTCTTTCTCCCCGGCATTACGGAGACGGTAGCTACCAGGAAAGTCTGTTAAGAGGTTACGAGCCTGATTCTCTTCCGCGGGCTACGCATGTGAGAGTACACTCGACAATAGGAGCCTGCCGACCATATCGATGTGAATGATTGGAAATCAGGGAATTGCCTGGACGACCGCACGTGGTACATCCACCAGCTCTAGGAGGATGAAGAGATGGACTACCAGATCTAAAGTAGTGGGTTTCTCCGCTCCAAACAGTAGATCCCGGTAAGGCTGTGCCTAAAAGGAGTAACAGAAATACGCATTGTAAATACGACGATACACACACCTGTAAAATTAATAGAAACGACTACAGTCCAAAAATCATTTGAGTAATTGAGTTCTTAGTGATATTTTCCAGAGACGTGTTCTGTTGTATTTTAATTGTTTCAGTTCCGTGTTACTACTGGATTTTTTTTGTAGTTTCATGTTGAATATACATTTAGGGTATATTCTCATTTTGTTAGGAAATTGAAGTTCCTGTAAGCTGACAGGATACATCAAACATACACTTACAACATTCGTGAATAACTAAACTTATCGTTCATCGGAGAGGAATATACAGATTAGTTCGCATGTTAATCGAAGAAGTATATGTGTGGAATGTATATAAACGTCGCTCTAGTTTCTGAACGAATTGAATATACGAATGAGATCGTACACGAAGCGCACTGACAATGGACCTTTCAATAGGTCCAGGGTCGAAATCGGACCTCGTATTTTCTCTATAGATAAATACTCAATGTCTGTATGCTGTGAAAAAATTATCCGCCGTCTCGCATTGGATGTTACTGAAAAAAATGAAAATTCCGCCCTTTTCACGACATTCGCGAGGGGGTTTGTGTAGCCCTTCCTACTGCGAGAGAAATTTGAAAAAATTAAAATGAATTGCAATAATTGAACTGTATAATCGTAAATTTGAACTGATGTATAGTCATTGGCCTAAATATTATCGATTTAATTGTGCCGATTAATGTAAAATTATAGATTGTCGTTGTAATTGTGACGAAAGCCCAGTAACTAATTGACGAATGAACAAAATAAACCCACGTATTTGGTTATACCGGTTTACAATGTTGCTCGAAATGAACTACGGTTTTCCACCCAGCAAACAGTCAGACATAACTGGTAAGTGGAGATTCTAGTGAGCAATAACAGCAGAAACGTGAGGCGTTCGCGATCACACTCGCTGCAAGGGTTGCCCTTGGTGTTAGCGAAAACAGAGCTGTCAATACTGATCTATTTTTTGTTTTTCATTAACTTACAGTGCGTGACGGCAGCTAATTTTTGCACAGCACATATAAATAGTGAACATCTTTCAATGGAATAAAAAATCAGGACAGATTTCAACATATATAATAATAATAATAATAATAATAATAATAATAATTATTATTATTATTATTATTATTATTATTATTATTATTATTATTATTATTATTATTATTATTATTATTATTATTATTATTATTATTATTATTTTTCTGGTGCAGTAGATTAACCACTTTACAGAATAAGATTTCAACATGAACCAGTTGAAAGGTTTCTTGTGAGAGAGCGCAACCTCTCCTGGACGGTGACCCAAGCTTGTAATTTTGTAGCTTCAGTACTCTCTCCTCGCCCCTCCGGGTCGTCCCTGAGCCGGACACCGGCGCGAGTTTGAAGCGCAACGGGCCGGCAGGCGGACGGGGGCTGGCCTCGGCCGTCGCACGGGCACTGGGCGTCGCGGCGCCGGCGCCTTGACAATGGGCGAGGAAGCGCGCGCGTTAGCAGCCGGGCGAGGTGGGCGCTGCCCGGAGCGAAGGCGACCGCCCGAGGCGCGGCCGTCCGGTGTCACGGTCGAGGTGGGCGGCGCCTCGCCTCGCCTCGCCTCGCTGCGCCAAGCCGTCCCAGGCTGCGGCGCGGCGCACGGTCAAGGCGGCCTGGCAGCTGGCAGGCGGCAGGGGTGGCGATGATGGGAGCGGAAACGGCTTGGGTGACTCAGGACAACTGATTTCACTGCAGAACCTCTGACCGGGAGGTTCTAGGATTCGTGTCCCGCGTGATAGCTCAGTTCCGATGTTCAAATCCTGGTCCAGTATCCGCGGTGGCAGGATATTCGACACTAGCTGTATAACTATTCTAGCGGCGGGCTGCTGTGATCGGTAGTTTTGTGCGGTGTCTTCTATCTATACCGGACGATTGCGGGGGAAGAACCCTAACAAACGGGTCACGGGCCGCGCGTGATATTTCCTTCCCCTTCCTTGTCCTATCTTCACCCCTTACTTACACATTGACATGCTCTACACAACATGTCGGGAGACCAGTCTGGAGCTTGGGCTAGGGCTGTGCCCAGTTGGTGGGTTTTGAAAAACCCTTGTTTAGAAAAAAACATGTAGGATGGCGCCAGATCTCAACCTACAGCGGGGAAAGATCACGGTCATCTCCCGCGATAATAACATGCACTACACGTACGGGGCTGATGACCTTTGCAATTGACGCGCCCGAAACACTAGTATTCTTTAATTCTTTGTGGTAGCGGAGGTGAGGACGGGGATCGCAAGGCCAGGGGCGGATTTCGGCAAAGGAGGAGGCGATGGCAAAGTCGAGGATAGCAGGGGCTGGAACGATGGCGTTGGCGAGGGTGGGAGAGAGGGGTATTTGCCAGTCGCCTCCTTGAGTGGCCGCGCCGCCCACCTCGACACCAGGGTGCGCGCTTGTCTGCGTCTCAAAGCCCTTCGGATTGCTCTGCGAGCAGGAAATGCGGCAGGGTGCGGGAACAAGTTCTAGCAGACGCCTGCGACGGGGGTGAGCCTGACTTAGCCGCAAATGCCTCGAAACTGGGGTTGTCAACATAAACAACAACATAAACAACAACATAAACAACAACATAAACAACAACATAAACAACAACATAAACAACAACATAAACAACAACATAAACAACAACATAAACAACATAAACAACATAAACAACATAAACAACATAAACAACAATAAACAACATAAACAACATAAACAACATAAACAACAACAACAACAACAACAACAACAACAACAACACATGTCAGCGTTCACGCCATAATAGGGTATCGTGATTTCTGCCGCGTTGATATTCTGAAAGACGAACTGAGACTTTTAGGCTGTCTTCTCGCATTTCATGTCATAGGATAAATTAATAAGCTTGTAAACTGACCGTTTAATCGAATTTCTGTCTCTTCCCTTTCCATCTTCCCCTACCTCTCTTTATTCTCTCACTTTCACCACTCCTCATACTCTTTCCACATCGTCCGCTTTCCCACGACCTATCTCAGCCTCTCTTCGTTTTCTTTTTCCTGCTCATACTCATATTTCCTCCCTTCTTTTGTTTTCCTCTCCATGCACTGGCTCTCCCTCTCTTTTCTTCTTCATTCCATTCCACCTCTGCCCCGTTCGAGTCCAGACGGCAGGATTTTCTACACTAGCGTTAAAGCTAGGTCAAATGCAGTCGCTGTCTGGAGGAGAATTCTAGTGGCCGGCTGCTCTGATCGGTAGGTTTTTGTGGTTTCTCCGATCAACACGAGGCGAATGCCGGAACACTACCCTAACAAAAGGGCCACGATCCGCGCACGATCTTTCTTTCTTCTTCCTTGTCCTATTTTACCCCTTCCTTCCTTACACATACACACACTAACATGCACACACTAACATGCACAACACTACCACACATGCCGGGAGACCGGTCGGGGACTTCAAACTTGTCCAGGCTGGGACGGTGGCCCGCTGATGGGAGATACCTGGTTGGGGGAAACCCCGTTTGTCGACGGTATGTCGGCGCCGGATCTGGCCAGCCAGCGGGGGAAGACCATCGCCACCTCCTGAGCAAAACACGCACTACAGTTACGGTACTAATGACCATTAGTTGACGCGCCCGGAATCACTATCAATCAGTCAGTAAATTCTCTTCCTCCCACAGTTCCCCTCGTTTCCCCCTTTTCTCCGTCCGCTTCGCGTTGCTCGCCGGACAGCACAGGCGCTAGCGAGGGCGCGGCCGTTGAGAAAACTCTGACCACTGAGGCTTACGCATGGCGCAGAGCGGGGGCGGATTTGAAAATCCACTTAGTCTTACATTATGGACGCACGCCCTCGTGCAACCTTTTAAAGAAGGGAAGGCCTTTGCTTTATTTACGTGCTCGGGAGTTGCTTTAAAAACAATGTAATTGTATCTTCTAGAAAGTTGAGACCAGTTGAAATTCAGAACGAAGGGGAAATATTTTTAGCTCTTTGGGTTTCCACGAACGGGCAGGTTTATATTTTTCGTTCACGTTATAGCGTGCACTCTCCATATTTTTCGTGCAAGTTCTATGTTTCATAATTTTGTTATCCAATTCGGTATTTTGTTTCAACAACAAAGACGTGAAAGATGCTTCTTTTCTAAAAGAAACCAAGGTTTTCATATAGAAATGCGGCTTATCACTCATGTAATGCGTGTGAGAATTTTGGGAAACCTTTTCATTGCAGTTGAATGTTACTTCTTGAAGTAGTTTGTTAAGATGTGAAACTAGAAACATGGGAACATCATCGTAATAATGACAAACAGCTCGATTTAGTACTATTCAGTACTATTCCGTGTTATTGAATACGGCATTGTTTACCATCCGCAATGTTGGTGTACAACTTATTAGAGATTGTGCGCAAGAACTCGTCACGAACGTTTGCTTTAAAATTATCCTTCCGTTTAATATCTTTTCCAATTTCTATAACTCATTGGCAAAGTCAAATAAATTGTGTTCAAATAATCACCACGCCCAGACAAAGACGCAAAGAAAATTAAAAGTTCACCATCCGGTGAGTAAAACTGGCAGGAAAGGAAATCAAAGGTCTCCAGTTTTTCGTCAATACGCGATTACCTGGAACTTGATGGTCAGTTCGCGTCAGCCAGTTTCGAGGAGAACTTCTTAAACATTATATAGGACAAGTAGCGATATCACCTTGCCAAACAAAGGTTCGCGCCCTCGAACAATAGACGCGGTAAAACCGAAACTCGGTAAAACTGTCGCGTAACCCGAGCGTGTACGGACACTTCAAGTTGAGAGAATTTTGTTCAGTGTTATGATTTACTGTGTAGTAACTGTGAATGCTCTTGTCTACTGGCCGGATGGTTGAGGGAATGGAGTCTGAGATTAGCTCAAAGCCAGCCTTGCCGCTGTATTTGCAGCGACTTTGCGTGAGAGTTCCGAGGATTGGAATCACGAAGGTAGCGGAAACTGGACTCTAGCTATTTAAGTCGAAATCAGCGGCTGTTTGGAGGAGAATTCTGCGACTGACTGCTCTGATCGGTAGTTTTCCGGGGTCTCTCGGATCAATATCAAGCGAACACCGGAGCAATATGCTGGCAAACGGGTATCTGACCGCGTGCGACATTCGCCTACAACACACGTCTTTTCCTCACCCACACATTCGCATAGACACATGCACTGGGTTGCCACACGTGTGGGGAGACCAATCGGGAGATTAGAGCTTGCACTGGCTGTGAGTATGACGGGAAATACCTGGAAGGAGAAAACTCCGCAAGCAGACTTGATGGTCGGCGCTGGACCTCACGAGCGGGAGAGAAACGTCGCCACCTCCCGCGAAAAATCATTCACTACATTAACAGGACTAATGATTGGACGAGTTCACATGCCTGGAAACATCAATCACTCAGTCATAGAGTGGTTAGACTTCTGCCTTACTAATCTAAAGGTTGGACGTCGATTCTCGCCACGTCAAGTTGACATGTTTTTCCATAAAATATTTTCATGAAAGTCAGCAACGTACGCTTAAAAATATGATGTAAGTTCTATTTGAATTAAAAGCTGGGAAATTTGGAGAATTGTAGGCCTTCATAAAATTGAAGATTTGAATCTCGTCCACTTATTTTATTGAAATGGATGAAAATTAGTACCATCATGTGGTACAACTATGTGACAGAGTATCCAAAGAAGACCGTGCACGTTTAAGAAACAATAGTTCTCACAATCTACTCGTAAAAGAAACTTAATGGATTGAACAAGTTTCTTGTGATAGTAGGGTAGAAAAATGAGTAAATAGCAGCAATACGTTTCCTCGTGACCATTAATTGCGGGAGTCGAAATCCTCTTTCCCAACTTTTCCTCGCCACTGTCCTTCCCAGCGCATGTCCACCCAGTGAGGGTTGGGCTGTATTTTGATCCGTAGCCTGCTCGCTCACTGTGTTATACTAGCCTGATGTTCGTATATCCTCCGTCGTTTCTGTTTTCTGCTACGCCAGATGCTCGCATTACCCGAATTATTTAACGACCGAGAAACGGGTTAATCCTTTCGCGGGGGAGAGGGTAAGGCAGGAGCTGGGGTTGGTAGGGGGTGAGGGCTACATACGAGTTCGGCGCCTGGGCTTCTCGCGTTCTTTTCGCTGTTTGTGCCTCCTCAACTAAGGGCCTTCCTGCGTCTGACCTTTCGTGCGATCTTCAGCCGTTACGCGGAAGTATGCCGCCCGTACATTGGGCGCTATCGAGCGAAGTGGCCCCGGGGGTAGCTCGTTGTCTTCACATTCAGGAAACGCGGATTCACTACCCGTGCCGACCATCCTGACCGGGATATTCATGTTCCTCTCGGTCATCTAGGCGAATGCTGGGATGGCCAGAACCGCGAAACTAACGTCCCTAGCCGAATTCGTTAACAACTTGAAGTCTCGAAGGTTAAGCGATTTCGAGATGTCGCGATTTCCTGGTTGGATGGCCGACTGGGAACCCCGTGATCTAACGACGCCGGGGCCAATTGCCATTTGCTGGATAAACAATGGCTAAATACAAATATAAAATACACTTGGCGCTGTGTTTTTGTCGCCAATTTCTGTGTGTCTATCTGCATCTTTGATGTCCGACTTGTTCACGTGCCCCTTCTCTTTCATGTCTGATTTTCTCCAATGTTGGAACTGAGATATCTCTTCTATTATGAGATTTTTGCATGACTTTTTCATATATTCGTTTCTCTCTCTTGTGCACGATCTTCCACACGTATGCATTCCATTTGTTCCTCGAACTTTTTGATCTTGCATGAACTTTTAGATCATACGTATGGTACAGGCGACTGACATTTGACAATTCTACTCCCGAGGTCATAGTAATAATTCTTTCTCCCGTGAGACATGCGATAGATACGGTATTGCAAAAGCCTTATGTTGATAATATTGTATTGATGTATTATTATTTGAATACGTTAATGTGTGTTTTGATTTTCGTAACCAGCATCATTGGAAAATTATATTTGTCATCACGACAAGTAGTAGTTTAATAGAAATTCATGTATCCAAAGATCGGTTCTTGGTAATATTCGAGAATAACGGTTTAGCGGTGATGTGTCGTTGGCATTTAAAATAAAATAATTATAGGAGTTGTTTTAGCCAACAATATTATTTATTAAAAAAGCAGTTTTCGATGGCTTAGCCATCATCAGTTTCCCACTGTTTGGAAGCCACAAATCGACTACATAGTCCAGAACCAGAACTCTGTCAATACCCATGTGACATTCCATCCCTGGCAGAAGTGCAGGGCGGTCTTCATCACTACGTTCATC
The DNA here is from genome assembly GCA_011170035.1 of Teleogryllus occipitalis. NCBI lineage: Eukaryota > Metazoa > Arthropoda > Insecta > Orthoptera > Gryllidae > Teleogryllus > Teleogryllus occipitalis. The sequence goes on from BLKR01002880.1 coordinate 96,595, forward strand.
TTACCCCCTTTGTATAAAATTCTCTCTCTCGTGAGCTTTCCAACTTTTCTTCACTCGAGCAGTCTCCCATCGCCACACATTCCCTGGGCGCGGCCGGATGTCGTCAACAGCCGTTCATGTTATTTCCAACTCCATTTTGTTCTGTATTTCCACTTCCGCCCTCCTCTGTTTCCTTCCCCATTCCCCTACTTCCTTCCCACACGCGTGGCCCCCGCGTGTCCTGCGACGCAGCGATGATTGGTTAGAAGGCGATTCCATTTCGGGAGGAAGGTGCGGGACGGTGTGACCAACTCACGAAAATTTGGCCAAAATTTGAGAAATAAAAGTTTCATTCGGAAAATTTTTGTCGTCTGGGATGCCTCATGGGCAGCGTACTAGCTTCCGGTGCTGTGGTCCCCAGGTTCGATTCAAAAATCGAGGCAAAAATTGAGTTGTAGCTTTCTTTTAAAATCGTCCCACTTTCTGTAACTGTGTGACGAAGAAAAGCTCAAGTAGGCGGATCTTGCTAGTCACGGTGAAGAGAATACATCATGTTCGCCTTATGCCGCTCTTACTCCAAGCATGGGGGACACCGGTAGCTGGCCGACGAAGTCGGACTACCGACCCAAAACGCGAAATACATAGATTCGGGAAATGTTGTCCATTTATGTTTGGAGTGGAATGTTAGGTACATGGGTTTGTGAGAGCCCAAGAGGCAATACTGCGGTGCGTAAATGAATACATGACGTTGTCCTTCACCCAACATGTTCATGTAGTGTTAGAGTGCAGTTGCCGAACAGTTCAATATTGTATAAGTGCTTTTGGCATTCTGCGGTTTTCAATCTTGAATGTCGGATCTCGTGGTATGACAAATAGTACTTTCACCAAGCTAAAGAAAATTCTGCTATCCCGCATTGAATATAATGAGGAATAAATGTCCACCAACTTTAAAAAGCTGTACATATGTAACACCATATAATCCTTGAAAGTTGATATTAAGTTTCAGCTTAAGTTATATAATGTTTCAAATAAATTTATCCGCAGCGTTTTATGGATTGCAATTTCTTGATTGTATTAAAAAAACATGCCTTAATCGTCATGATAGTCTACGGTGGTAAAATCAATATCAGCTTTGCCTCAAGGTTTGTGCAAAGTAAAATTTAATTTCTAACCTAAGACGCTGTTCCACCTGAAACAAACGGTAGTAACTACCTACCCTATCGCCATATGAAAACTTTTTATTCTTTGGTTCACGTGGGCTCGGCCATGTATTTCGTATTTTTAATGTCAAATTTGTGATTAGAAAAGGCCTCAAAAACATAAATAGGAGTTAGTACGAATCGTAAATAAATATTTTTTACTTGCCCCTCGTAAATAAAGGTTTGAAAATACATTTGAGGAATTTTTTCAATTTAAATCTGTAAATTTACAATCTGTTCAAAACAAGAACCATAAGTAAATATGCTGTTAGAAATTACAAACTTGCATGGAAAGATCACCCACTGGTGATCGTCCTTTATCATATTACACACTTGTAACAAGCACATGTTGACAAAACATTTGGTGTTTATTTTATTCCATTATTATCACTATTGTCATTTTAAAATCTATTTGGCAAATCCAATGGTTTGAACTTTTTCAGTCTTTTGGCTTCTAAACTATTGTCCAGTAAGTTTATGGCTAGTACATTATTATGGTTTTCTAGTTTGCTGACATATTTATGGCTAAAAGTTTTAATTTCTTGTACTGTTGGCATGTTAAAATCATTGTGTAGCACATCGTTTCGGACGTACCAGGGAGCTCTAGCAATGTCTCTCAGAACCTTGGATTGGAATCTGTTTGAGGAATTGATCTCTATTTCGTCATTTGGTCACAATGTGCGGCGGTGGACTGGAGGGGGGCGGTTCGTAAAGATCCGCTCCGTCGGTCGATGGCCGCGCGCGTTTCGGTGCGGATGTGATTTCCGGCCTCGACCGGCCGCGGCGGTGGCTCTCCGCGGACGTTTTTCTTTCTCCGTGGCTGTTGCCGAGACAGTCGCGCGCTTCCGTTTCGCTTCCGAGCGTTCGTTCCTTGGGCTTAAAATTGGATGAACTCAGCGCGGAGAAAGGTCGGTTTAAACGGGTTTGGGTATAGGCTGAACAAATCCAAACGTAGTAAAACACTGGAACTGAAAGAACCGCAAATCTGTTTCCTGGAAATAATTGGAAATATCATTTTATTGGATTGTACGTATGATGATGTACTGCGTTTATCGATTGTATGCGTTGTGGAAGTGGAGAGAGATCTTGCCTAAAACAAGAAAGAAGACAATGTTTTGACATTTTCTTTTTTCTGAGCTATCATGCTATAAATTCACTTTTTCCATGAGTATGCGAATACATTTTAAAGTATAAATAATGTTTTTTGAAGAAGTACTAGTCTTGTAGATGTGTATGCTTCAACCGTTGACTTTGTTTTTTGTAAACAACGTTTCAATTTAACGTTTCAATATAGTAACAACATAGTTTCAGTGAAATAAGCGTGATATATAAATAGAAATAGTATTTCAAGTACGATGAATTTTTAACTTCATAACTATATTCAATTTTTTTAAGAATAATTTTTTTTTAAATTTGAAGTTAGGAATGGAAACTTATTAAGATTGGTTAAATTCAACATGGATTTCCTATGAATATGTAGTGTAGGTGGTACCGATGCCAATCGTAATAATTTGCTTTGCAATGGTACTGGAGAGTAATAGAGGAAGAGGAGGTAACAGCCATTGCAGCTACAGCATTACATCATGCTGACGATAGCAGTTATTCTCGGAAGTACTCAGGCCCCGACTTCACAATGGGATGATGAATTTCAAGGTCATTTGATTGCAATTGCTTCCCACGTGGCTATTTCCGCACATTTTTAATGCTCGGTGAAATACGGAATATTTGAGTTTTATACATAACATACAAGTAAAAGTGAATATGATTTCGTTCCCTGTTCGTGAATTTTTTACTGTTAATTCCGGCACAAAAGTACCAATTATCACTGTTTTCATTTTCTGTTGATTTTTGTTTTTGATCGGAATAATTTGTTGATTAATAGTGTAAACGGGGAGAATTTTTTGAATAATATATTGTTTGGTGTCTTAGAAATGTTTCCCAGACATGATAGTACTCGTAAAAATGGAAATGGAATTTTCTTTGTGAATTGTTGGTGGAAAGTAGTTGAAAATTATTGTTTACATCGTTTTAAATATTTTTATGCCTCATTTATCGTAATTTTATGAAGTCAAAAAATGAAAATTTCGAAGTTTCATATCTTTGTAACGTCCAAACGAAAAAAATATTTATGAAATAAGGCGCAATTTGGATCGGAATTCCTGAAGATCATTTTTATATCGTGACAGTTTATAAGAACTCAATTTTCTAATTGTTTCTAAAATTTCCTAGCGAAACGTTCTGCTTTAAATTATAAAACCGCTAACTTTTTTCGGAAACTTTAAGAGTCAAAATTTTCAAATCAATGTAATTTTTGTGACATACATTTTGAGGCTGTCGACTTTTGTCTCTATATTTTTCATTGGCTTAAAATTATCTCACTCAGTTTGGACCACTCGTGAAATTTTGTCCGTGAATGCTTATTGGCTGTAGGAGATGCGCTATGATACCTGTGTAACATCTCATTTTTATAAACGTTACCGGTTAAATGTTCAGCTGACTGTCCACCACTGCTCCAACCGGTCTTGAGAAATAAAAGCCTTTTCTGAACAACATAAGTGATTTATTTCAAGACTTCACGTCTTGAAATAAATATATTCACTTGAAATTATTTGGTTCTTCCACTACTCAAGGAAACTTTTGACACAATGACATTCAATGCGATGCCCATGGATCAAAGAATCTTTAGATCCTGTCAACTCGACTGATCCAAGAATTCTTATTTATCTAGAGTATTAAATGTCCCCCCCCCATTGCTATGTAGGGACTAATACATTTCTCCCCATAGCAAGTCACTAAATAAATAAATAAATAAAATCAGATGCGGCTTCTCTACACAACAGGATGGTAAAGATGAGCTTGCGAGTGCGAGGAAGAGGGGAGGGACGTGAGTAGACGGCACGCGCGTTCGCGACGTCACCTGTGGACGCCTCGAGGTCGCACTGGCGCAATCCGTCACGGCCACGCCCGCCCGCCGCCCGCCGCCCGCCGCCCGCCGCCCGCCGCCCGCCGCCCGCCGCCCGCCGCCCGCCGCCCGCCGCTCCACGCCCGTCACTCTCTGCCTTCCCGCGCCGGATACGACCGCTCAACTAGATACTCTCCCGCTTCCTCGCCCATCGCGCCGCTCGCTACCTTCTTCTCATGTTCATCTTAGAAAATCTTTATTTGTTTGATTGTAGTGACCAGGCACTTTGGGGTTCATACTTTGGCCCACCCCCATCACATGTTGAAATTACTGGACATTTGTATCCGGCGCCCTTAGGACTCAAAGTATGGACGGTTAATGTTCATTCCTATACTTTACGACAGGAAACGTCACAGAATCGATAACAGAATTATTCATTCGTTACTCAGCTACTAAGTGAATATGGGATCTGATTAAGACAGGAATTGTTGGAGGATTTAATTTGGACGGGCACTTCGACAAGGTAAGACATGGCCACTGTGGATTTTCCGCACCTTAGACAGGATCGAGGCCATGCTCTCGGAGTTGAGAGACCAGTTAGCTCAGCCACTGAGGTGCACTCTTTTGGCTGAATGTAGACGTCCGCAGGTCAGCCAGATGACATTTTCTCCTTTCCAGGTGCAGACGTAAAGAAATTGCAGATCTATCGAACAATTAAAAGTTAATGGCAAGATCACAAAAAATCCCTTATTTACTAATCCAAGATTATCTTTTTTCTACTCCCATTGTATAATCCTGTTATTTGATGGCTGCAACCTGTTACATAATGACACTCATTACAATACAGATTTCATTATCATACAGTTTATTGACCAGTGACAGAGAAGCTTACAAACTGAGTATTGACTCTTAATTAATCATAGAGAATCGTTATAATAAACGTTTCATTCGATTGTGTACATTAAAATTGCATTTAATATTGTTTTATGCTTCTCAGTTTTAATTTATTTTATTATTAGTAATTTTTACGTGAATATGATTTAAAATAAATTGGATCGTAATTTAACTTTGATCCTATTTGACCAGCGCACTGGTCTTGGAGAGAACATTTGACTGACGTTAAGATCGTAACGCAAGTCATTTTTTTATGTTGCTGTCGTGTGGTTGTCCTTAAAAATCGGCCACATCTTTAGTTTAAAATGTCTAGTGAATCAAAGGTGGAGTTGACACCTCCAGAAATAAGAGAAAATGATGAGACGGAATTATTGCCGAAACGTTTGTACTCCCTTGCAGGCGGTCTGATAAAACAAAGCCACTTGCGAAGGGTAGGACAGGGAGCTCTCCGCTAGGTGGCCTTGACTGAGTTCTGCTTCTCAGCTGCCACGAAACGATGCAATGTAAAAGTTTAACTTATTAAAATTACCATAAATCGTAGAAAAAGTACTGTAGGAAATTCGATGTAATGGATATTAATACATCATCGTTTCATAATGTACTATTTCAATACCCTTTCTTTGATCTGAATGTTTCAATTTGCAGAAATACATTAGGTACGTAGAAATGAATTCTGGTAATTGGGTCCCTGAGAAGAACACATTAATATTTTTCAACCAACAGTCATCCAACTCTAGAGGTGATCCCCCCTGAATATCTGAAACATGCAGGTCAGATTTAGTTGCAATTAGTTTTCTTTTAAAATAGTTGGACATGTCTTCATCATAAGGCACCGATGTGGTATGAAACATAATATGTATGCCTCTTCGTTCTTAACTGAAAATAAACCTTCAATCGTATATAAACCACATCTAAATAAGAGCTAATTGCTTCAAATTAAGATGATTTCTTTATCAATGTTTTGCTTTAACGCTGTTAAATAAAATGAAATTCTAACACTGGAGTATTGAATGAGATGACAACAGTACATAATAATATTCTGGAACATAGTATATGAACGTCTCTTAAAATCATGTACAATGCAATATATTGCAAAGAACTTGGCTTGGACTTAATAAAAGATTTTTTTCACAAGATAATTGCGGGAAAGAGAGGGCGAGGAAAATATGAGGAGTCTAGAAATAGCTCTTCTGAAAGGAGGAAATCATTGTTATGCACTTTATTCTCAAATTTTAAATGGTTGCAAACCATTCTTAAATAATTCCACAGTATCTTCAAATGAAAGTATACAATTTCAAATATTTGAATCCGAAGCAGAAGGAAAGACCAACTAAATTCGCGTAATGACAACAAATAATTGACTATTTGAAAATACATTCGCGCCCCCTCTTTTCCATTTTTTTGTGGGTATTCGTCTGCTAAAACGCGTGCTAACAGAAAATTCTGAAGAATTGCTTAACATTTTCTCTCCAGTGACCAGAATAGATTCCAGACCTACAGAGCCATTGTCCTGTTTATTCATGGGGATATTCTTAGAATTAAAGTGGCTTGACATGTGTTGGTCACATGTTAGGCCGCGCGGTGTAGTACTGGTATTCTTTAGGCGAAGCGTAAGCCAACAACATTATATTTTTTCTCATTCACTCCCTCATTTGAGATGTTTTCTTTTCTGTTTAGAGCATTTAAACAATTCCTTGTCTTTTAAATTCCTCTAGCGGTTGCCGCCATCCATTTATCTTTTATTTCTCATACTTTTTAACCGAAAATAAGGTTCGGAATCTGATCAATCAATATAAGAATTCAATTATACAAAATAAGCCTACAGAAGAGTTTGAGGAGAATTTCCTACTTACTTCAACCTTTCACCTAGCGCATCTGATATTCTGCATCTCCCCCCCCCGACCACCTCTTATCACCTTTGCACTAAAAACTTGTAATAATTAATGAAAGTGTATGATGCAATAAACGGTTGAAGAACGTTGGTCAAAATGTAACCTCCTAACGAATGAAATCGAACCATAATTGTTAAATCGCGATATCGCATCGTAAAAATAATAAATAATTCCCTAGATTTTAGCGCTGAAAATTTTCAAAATTTGATATTTTGGGGTCTCTTGGTTAGACATAAAACGTCACCAGGGGACAGTATTGTTCTGCGATGAATGACCTCGTACGTAAAACGAGCAGGGGCGACTCCGTTGTTCTGTCGTATGCGTCAATGCGAGTCCATGCCGTGCGTCTATGCCGCCCACGCATTCGCACTCCCACTCGATGCCGTGTGTCGGGAGGCGACGCGCTTCCGCTCCAAAGCACTTGAAAGACGCATCTGCAGGAGGCGGCGGCGGCGGCGGCGGAGCTGCCCGGCCTTTCCTCTCGGGCGCGCGCGCCTGCTGCTGCAGCCGCAGCCACCCTCCTGCCCCATTTCTATTCTCGCGAGCGCACACGCACATGGGGCCGGCGCACACGGACAGCGACGGGCTGATGTGTGGGGGCCTCTGCTTCGTTCCCTGGTAGCTTTTATGCGTGTGGCTGTGAATGTAGGTTGGATGGCACTGCCCCCCCCCCCTGCGTTGCTCGTAGTTGGATGGTGTAGAGTACGCCAGAGCTTGCAAGTTTTATATAGGAAGGAGAATTGTGAAATATGTCAGATTTTCTGATTGTTGTCTTTTGTTTTGTTTATCATTCTTCTGTAGATATTCGAGAACAGTGAAATTAAGTACATTGGATGCTAATGAATATACTATAAACAATCCAAATTTTTGGATTTTCTGGTAATGAAATATATTGGTTTGTGTACTTGGTGTGAACATGCATGATCTTTATATTCTCTAAAATATGAGATCACCAAGTCAAGCATCTTCGTTGGGAATAACAAAGTTACCTTATTATGAAAGCCTCCTGATTTTTGTAAATTTTGAGAAAGGTGAAGTGTTGTTTTACAAGATATAAATGGAGGAAGAAAACTCTAAATTCGGATTTGGAGTATATTTCGCAATTCAAAAAAGCTAACTTTGAATCGTTTATGAGTACAAAACATTATTCTGTAAATCATTTTGAAATGTGGCTCTTCTGGTCCTCCATGCTACCAATTTGACTTTCGAGTGATTGATTAATTATTTCGTGTTTTCGGGCGCGTTAACTAGTATGGTATTAAATCCCGTTAGAGTAGTGCATGCTTTACTACGTGAGGTGGCGGTATTCTTTCCCAGCTGGATGGCGAGATCCGGCACCGTTCTACACATCTGTTAGCGCGGTTTTCCAAATTCAGGTATCTCTTACTCCCGATGGGGCTCCGCCCCAGCCGGGACAAGCTCTAGCCTCCCGACTGGTCTTCCAACATGTATGGTAATGTAGTACATATACGTGTAAGTAAGTGGTGAGGATAGAACGAGGAAGGCAAAGGAAAGTTCGCGCGCGGTTCGTGATCCGTTTGTTAGGATAATGTTTCGTTATTTTCCTGGTATTGATTGGAGAAGCCACGCAAAGCTTCCGATGAGGGCAGCCGGTCGCTAGAATTCTTCTCCAGACAGCGGCTGAACTCGACCTAGCGAGTGTCAAATATACTGTCACCGTCAGGACTCGACCTTAGGATCTCCCGGGCAGAGGTACTACAGTGACATCAGTTAATGCCCTAAGTCACCTTAGGCAGTAATGAGACTCGAACACAACAACTGTGTGAATCACATTTATCTTTTGCATTGTTCCCTGACTGAGTGAATATGGCATCCGATTACGGCGGAAGTTGTCGGTGTGTTTATTGGATATGGCCTTTAGCCAAATTTCCCTTCTTTTACATGCCACAATAGTGTAATGCGACACCGACGATTTTACGCCCTTTGGAAATTCAAAATTGTAAGCCAGGTGTGAACTCAATAACATGGAGTTGGGAAACCAGAGAGTTAACCCTGTATCACTTACGGCCGTGATACAGAAATATTTCGTTTCATTTGACAATCTCGCCCGTGGAAAGTGGTTTCAAATAATCTTCCTTCGACATTCACGAACGGCGGTCGCGGTCGGCTTCCGAGCGCGGGCCGTACGAACGGCGCATGAGAATCGACGGCGCGTGGCCAAAACCCGGGTAATGGCGGTCCTCCAGGGGACGCTTCCTAACGAGCGGGCGCGGGGGCGGCCGAGGGGGCGGGGCTGGAAATGTCAGATGGAGACGCGCTGCTGTGACCTTCCGGCGCGGCGCAGTCGCGGATCTATCGCCTCCACCCCCACCCCCACGCCTACCTCGCCCCCAGCCCTCGCACACCTCGGCCGATAGACCCTCTGTGGAGGCCGACAGACGGATGTTGTGTTGTCGTTTGTGCGTTGTCGCTGCTGGTTGTTCCTGAAGCCGTGCAGGCGCTTGACGGCGGTAAGTGTTTGCTACCACGGGTGATTGTGACGTCAACATTGTAGTTTAAATAGTCAGGCGAATTCCCATTTAAACAAATGAAATTGGTAAATGAGTTTGTGCCAAACTAGGTATGGCTGTATTGATCCCTAGATTTTACGTATCTTCTGTATGTTAATGCGATTAAATTTCGTTGGGCGTGTTTCTTCAAAAGACGTTTTTGGAACAACTTTAAATGTAAATATTTTACGAACATTTTGAACTCACAGTTCAAAATTGTCTTTTGTTTGATAACTTTCTAAGATAACTTACAAGGAAAGTATGAATCTTTTGAAGTTCTTTATCATTTGAACTGCACGTCTACAAAATGGATTTAAATAATCTACAAAATATATTAACATTGAAAATGTATAGAGAATCAAAGAATATTGATCTACATTTTCACAGAACTTTTCGTACATCTTTTGCAATTGTTATATTTGTGCACTCTTTTTATTCAAACTCGACATTGCGTCACCTGGACAGAACATCGAACATGGTGTGATAGTTTTGAGCGTACTTTCTGCGAACTAAAAGTTTTCAATAGAATCCAAACCTCGTAATCTCAATAGAAAATTGAGTAATCTAGATTTCATAGAGTAAGTTAAAAAATGTGGAACGTGAAATATCGGAAACAAAACAAATAAAAGTAATAATGTTTGGAAGTGTACGGTGATACGTATTGAATTGCTATTACTGCAGAAGTCAAACCAATATCCATTACTTCCTGTCGAACGAACATAATGATCCGCTGGACGAGTTCATTGTGGTCAGCAGGTGGCAAACATCGCAGAGAAACCTTCGGAGCGGAAACCAGGGCAGTGAGGTCAGGGTGAGGGAGAATCCCTCTGCGGAGTGGAGTCGACCTCAGCGGCTGGGTGCTGCGACCGTGCGTCAGGGCGGGAGGTGGGTGAGGGGATGGAAGGGGTCGGCGGAGGGGAGAAGGGTGGCACGTACGGGACCGCACGGAGCCGGAATTTAATAACAAACATTCTTGGAGCTCGGCAGTCAACGCTCGGGCCTGCTGGAAAGGGGTGGGGCCGAAAGGGGTAGGCCCGACGCCGCTCTGCTCTGCTCTGCTCTGCGCGAAGCGGGAACCTGGCGGAAGGGAAAAGCGAAGGTTGTGGAGTTAAGGAAGTGCTGAGAAAGTGCAAGAGCGTCAGTTGGTTAGTTGTTAGTGATTCCGGGGGCGTCAACTATTGAGGTTAGTAGTCTGTAAGAGTAGTGCAGTTTTCTTTTGGGAGGTGGCGGTGAACTTCCCCTGCTGAATGGCGAGATCCGGCGCCTACCTACCGTCTCTTAGCGGGGTTTCCCGAACCAGGTATCTCATACCAGCGGGGCACCGCCCCAGCCCGGACAAGCTCTATGCTCCCGACCGGTCTCCCGGCATGTGTGGTAGTGTAGTGCATGTTAGTGAGTGTTTGAGGGGGGAGGATAGGACAAGGAAGAGGAAAGAAAGATCGCGCGCAGTCCGTGGCCCCGTTGTTGGCATTCGCCTGGTGTTGATGATAGAAACCACGGGATACTACCGATCAGAGCACCGGGCCTCTACAGTTCTCCAGACAACGACTTAATTCGATGTAGGTGTGGGAAGCTAGTGTCGAAAATCTTGCCACTGTCGGGACTCGAACCTAGGACCTCCCGATCAGAGGCACTGTAGTTACACAAGAGCGTCAGTAGAGTCTGGCAAAAAGAAATAGCAAAATTGAAAAAAAATGGCTCTGGGGGACCAACTTTTATGTTTGTTGTGGCATCATCAGGAGATGAAAATGGCGGCGGTGACATGGAGAAACTGTTTCTGACGCGATAGTGCTACCCATCTAAGGCTCATCGAAGTCGTCGCCGAACGTGAGAATTAATGAACGAGTTCTAATCAGTAGGTTACATACGTTTAAAATATCATCATCCGTATTTCCCACTCATCGCGCTTTGTCTTTAGTTTCTTTCTTTCATTATTTTTCTTTCTGCCATCTTTTTCTTATCCCATTCTTCGATTTTCAGTGACTGTTGTTAGTGACTGTAACGAAATCAAAGAACAGTGAGCTCTAATACAGCAAAGAAACGGAAGATGTCCCTTCATTCGAGTGGATAGGTGGACAAGTTCCTTCTGTGCTATTGAGAGAGAAAGGGATTTGGAAAGACTTGGCAAAGGCTTTCCTCACTCCTTTGAAGTATTTGGTCGCTTTCGTTGAAAGACGCGTGTCATATGTCCCGTGAAACCTGGGTTTCACTGCACAAGAGGAAAACAATTGGTATGTTTTTTATACTTCACTTTTTACCTTTCTTTGTCATTACTATTGTGAAAAAGGAGTATTTTAGAGAGCGTTTAATCACTCTCCAGAGGTTACGCTGAATGGTTAAAAATAAAAATATTTGCCATGTGTATTTTTTCTGTAAACTATCGCGATTAATTGAGAGATAACAGATTCTCAAATAAAACTACATCCCCAATATCAACATTATTTTACATATATTAAAAATATTTTAATTTTATTCTAATTCCTTCGAAATTACTTACACATTTTGTGTCGGTGTATGTCATTGGTATGTCGTCTTGCAGCGAGAAAATATTTATAAATTTATCAAGATAATATAAAGGAAATAATAAGTAATATGATAGATCCATTTCTTTACGAGCCGATTTTGTTCGAGCGTCGCAGCAATTAACTCAAAATCCACTAGATGGCATTTCAAAAGAAATCTGAATCACATTAATTAATTAATTAATTTCACAGAGATGCATTTTTTATTTCGTTAGAAAATAAAATTATTGTTTATGCTTATATGTGCGTCGAAGAAAAATTATCGGATTATTGAGCTTCATTGATGAAAAAAATCGCAGTCAAAGTTATGACGAACCGTACGTTATCGCCACCACTCAATGTTGCATTCTGTCGTGCGTATTTAATTTTTAGTACTACATCCGTTTATAATAATATCAGAACCCTTTAAGAGAATATGGATTTCATTACAATACTGAAAATTATTTAATTATTCCTTAAAGAAAAGGCGATTTTTTCGCTAAAATTATTAATTCTTGGCTGTCCGGGATGGGCCGTATCTCTGTCAATCGTTTGGCCACCATGTTGTGACCTTCTTTAGAACAGTATAGCTCTGAAGGTCACAACATGATGGCCGAAACGTCGGCTCGATCGACTCAGACACGCCCATCCCGGAGAGTCAAGAATCAAATGACTCCGACCGCGGGAGTCTACAAATCCATCTCACTAAAATTATTGTTTAAATTTCTTTGTCTCTTTTTTGCTGATTATTCCGCGGGAGACTTCAAGGAAAACGCAGACCCAGTGCAAATGTACTTCCGAGCGTGATGCACCGGAAGCGGTAGCTCAGTGCATCAACTAATGTCACTGCCGCGCCTCTGAACGGAAGGTCGTAGGTTCAAGACCAGACGGCGGCAGAATTTTCGACACTAGCGTTCCTGCTAGGTCGAATTCAGTCGCTGTCTGGAGGAGAATTCTGGCTGCTCTGATCCGTAGTTTTCTGTGGTTTCTCCGATCATCAACAACAAGCGTATTCCGGAGCGGTACCCTAACAAACGGGCCACGTACCGCGCGCGATCTTTCCTTCCTCTTCCTTTTCCTGTCCTATCCTCTCCCCTTACAAACACACACGCACACTCTAACAAGCACTATATTACCACATATTCCGGGAGACCGGTCGGGAGCTTAGAGCTGGTCCCGGTTGGGGCAGTGCCCCGCTGTTGGGAGAGTCCTGGTTAGGGGGAAACCCCGCTGAAGGTAGGTCGGCGCCGGATCTCGCCATCCAGCGGGGGTCGATCACCACCGTCTCCCGAGTAAAAACATGCAACACACTTACGGGACTAATGTCTTAAACTGTTGATCCGCCCGGAATCACTAACCAACCAACCGAGCGTGATGACGCGTAACATTCACAAAGCGTGCGCGGCGAATGGACGCCATCGCCTTTAATTTCCCTCCAGCCGCCGCCGCCGCCGCGTGATGAAGCGCGCTCCAGCGGGCGCTTGTAGTAATTACGCAGGCGCCTGCGGGGCCCGGGGCCCTCCGGGCGTCGACGCGCGGACCGCCCATACGTCTCGCTTTTTGCGCCGGCGCGTATTACGCGATCCCACTTGACGCGCCGTTTCTTGCGCGCCGCCTCGCCTCGCCTCGCCCGCCTGCCGCTGCCGCCACCGCTGCTGTGTTGTCCGTGCGCGGGATGTGAATGCGGGAGAGGAGAGAGTGCGAAGCGAAGGGACTTGCCGATGCTATTAGGAACCCTTGTCCGAGGTCTTTAGTGTTTGGTGGTTGTTGTTTTTTTTTCGGTGGAATGCGGAGAGGTTGTTTAGTCGCGGTTTGCTGGAGTTTAAGCTTGAGTAAATGAGCAGGCGGCTCTGAAGGCTGTTCATTGGGAGAGACGTGACTTGGTTTGCGATGTGTTGGAAATGGCTGAAATAGTGTCGGTAGACGTCCCTTTGAGGGTTTGAAACGAAGAGTGAATGATGAACATTCAGGTTCTTAGTACATGTTACTTAATAGTTTTTGTAGCTAAATCCCAAAAGTAGGTAGGCAGAGGTTATATTGTGATATACTCTGAACACTTTTTACACGTACTTTTGCCATGCAGAAAATATGTGCATGTGCATGAATATGTGTGGATGCGTGTCTGTATATGAGGATGGACATCGAAAATTCTACGTACAGAATATAATTTCTTACTAAGCCAACTTTAGAGATCCATAAATTGCTTCAAAATCGCGGAGAATCGAATGTCCACGATGGTGACATTCGCCACTAGGATAGTGACGTTTCTACACTGGTAACAATCCTCCCAGAAACGAATGGTTCTTATGTGTATTCGAACAATCTTTTACGTTCAGATTTTATTCCGTGACCGGTTCCATTCGTTGGCAGGTATTTGCACAAACGCAATTAAAAGTATTTTTCTCTAGAATGTTACGATTCAATTAACGTTTCCTAGTTTTAGCTATGGGTAATATCTGTCCTCTTTTATTGCTTTCTGCTCGCATCTGCTCCTGAAGAAAATTAATTCTTCATTGATTTATGGAAGTTTTTATAGTTAGTAACTTTGGGTACAGCGAACGTTAATATGATGTGAATGGTAGTTTTTTGGAAACATTGTTTTCTACGACTTTGCTCTTTAGTATGCTTACGTTTGTATTTTGACATAAAAATATCTTAATTGTTACATTGCAATGGTTGCATTGAAATAGTGTGCAGATTTTGTATAACTGGAAATATTGGTGAATCAATTCGAGATATTCATTTTCGTTGTTTCGGGAGATAGCTTATTCATGCTTACTTATAGGTTGATGCAAATGTTCCTTTATTTGCAGATCCATCTCAACAAACATACTTAAACTAGGAATAATTTAAAAGGTGTCAAAATGGCCTTGCAAATTGTATTTCATTGTATACCAGCGGGACATGCACTGTGCTAATTGCACCTTTACATTTTTGTAATATCCACTGCAGTCCCAATCGTTCAAGTGGGGAAAACAAGTATTTGGTCAGCTTCTCATGATCCCTGTAATCGTTAATCCATGATGGTGGCCCCTTGTAAAATTTGTGAACGATAAAAATCCACCCTAAAGGATTATTACAATATCTAGGAGATAATAATTAACCGTTTTCAATATTCCTGGATGTATAGCTTGCACCGTGGGTTTAATCAAATTTTTACTTTTGAACGATACATCTTAAAGATAATTCTTGTTATGTGGTCATGGT
Source organism: Teleogryllus occipitalis (assembly GCA_011170035.1). NCBI lineage: Eukaryota > Metazoa > Arthropoda > Insecta > Orthoptera > Gryllidae > Teleogryllus > Teleogryllus occipitalis. The sequence continues at coordinate 111,679 of BLKR01002880.1, forward strand.
AAGGCAGATATTCACGTGGTCGTGGAATATCTTGTTTAGGATTTGTATTTATATTCTTTAATTGCTACTCTCTCAGACGTTCACTAACAATTTGATTTAAACCGATAATACAGTTATCTGAAAATCTATAAATGTCAACAATGATTTAAGTTAGATATCGTTTAAACTGTACCCTCACGAACCACTTTTGTTTTGTAGTATTGAGAACGCCATCTGCAAAATAATTCCTTTGCTGAAAAAAAATATCCTCACTATCTTATTTTAAGTTAAAACATTATTTGCCGATCATAAACCCGAAAGTCGATCTAAATGTACCTTCTATAGAATTAGTTGTATTATTGATTAGCATAACAACAGTTAGCGCTAATTTTCTTTTGTAGGAACTTTTTGTGTGAATTTAGCGTGACAGACTAAATTATGAAACATGGCTACAAGTTTCTGGAATAAATTCTTCGAACGGAATCCACTTAAATTATACCTAATACCCAAATACTGTGACCCAGAGGTGTTCCTCTATGTGTTAATTCTCCTCATGAGGAGGAAAGATGAAAACGAATCGGAATGATAAAATATTGATCACTTTATTCATAAACATATTTTTGACGTAAAGTTTATTCAAATATTTAATATTTAAATCTAAATATTTAGTATTTCCGCCTTCAGCTTCCGTCCATGAATAGTAATTTCTTGATAAAACACGGTTAATTAGGAATTCAGCACAAAAGACTTGATTTAGTACAAATGTGGCTATGACTTTTTTGTAATTCAAATAGTACGTTAATTTACGTGCTTGGGATACATATTGGGCCATACTGTAACCATTTTGGGTTTCGGTGGCCTGGCTTGTTGAGGCTATGCTTAATGTGTTTACCAACCCACACAACACTTTCCAAACATTTCCTAAATCAAAACGATCACGACTGTTTCGTGATTTATTGTTAATGAATCCGTGCTCGTCAAATGCTAATGTCATTAATCCCCTAAGTGTAGTGTATGTTTTCCTCGGGAGGTGGCGGTGGTCTTGCCCCGCTGAATGAGGAGATCCGGCGCCGAGCTATCGTCGCCTAGCGGCGTTTTCTGCTGTCACGTATCTCCCACCAGCGTGGCTCCGCCCACCCACGACAAGCTCTAATCGTCCGACCGGTCGCATGTGTAGTGCATATTTGTGTGAGTGTAGGGGAAGAGGATTGGACAAGGAAGATGAAGGAAAGATCGCGCGCAGTCCGTGACCCGTTTATTCGGGTACTGCTCCGGCATTTGCCTTGTGTTGATCGGAGATACCACGGAAAACTACCGATCAGAGCAGCCGGCCGCTAGAATTCACCTCCAGACAGCGACTGAATTCGACCTAGCTCACAAGCTAGTGTCAAAAATCCTGCTACCGTCGGGACTCCAACCAAGGACCTCCCGGTCAGAGGACGACTGCTTCGTATTGCAGTGGTCCTTCTTGATGTCGGTTCCGCCGCGCCGAAGCGTGGAGCGGTGCCCGCGCACCGGACGCTCCCGCGCGCTGGAAATTAGCGTCTCCGGGTGATTCACGGGAGGGCGGCGCTGCTCATATCGCGAGGGCGGAGGCGCTGTATTTTCATTTGCGAAAATAATTGCGCGCGAAGGGCCCGACGCGGCGGGAGCGGGGGCGGCGCTGCAAGCGTCGCGACGCGGGGGCGGGGCACAGTGAGCGGAAATACCCCAAATTCGCAACGAACGTAAACGTCAATATGAAGGGGGGAAAACATTTTAATCAAGCAATGCACTTTCTGAATTAATGTAAATAATTTTGATTAACGTAAAACGAGTGTGTTCTGTTTTTCGTTACATGTTTTGAAGCTTTCTATTTAACGTCAATATTTTGTTTTGATAGTTCGATTTGTCCGATGGTCATTTGTAGTCACATTTTCATTTTACTCTCAAAAACTGAAGTATATTCCTTACAATACCCTCCTTTTTTCAGTTGAGAATTAATTACAATCGTCTTCATATAGGAATATCATGAGTTGTCAGTGTTTGCTAATGAAAATGATCCTTTTTTGTTTTTCTTGCTTTAGCTCCATTCTGTAAAATACTCGGTATTTATTCCTTTGTGTCCAGTATGTTGAATTCCGAAGTGTCGTGTAGGGTTAAAAGGAAATGGTGTTTATGATTAAACTGACGACTATGATTAAACCCTTACGACTTTTTAAGTTAATAAGTTTTAGCGCAACGCTTAAGGTAGCGACATTATGCGCTAACAGTCATGTTACGGACCTTGAAGATTTAACGTCTTTCCTTTGTCCTAATCCCTTCTCGGGAATCCGTAGTGCATGTCTGCAGGAGTCTCTTCGGTCGTCATACAAGCGGCAAAGAGACTGCCGCTAAACAGGACCGGTTGTGTTTTTTAATGTTGATAAACTGATTCTCGTAAGTGAGAGAGTTGCAATTAATCCCAACGAAGATCTTTTACTCTGAGGATAATTAACGGAAAATGTAGGAAATGTGACAGGTAAAAGAATCGCGAACAAGAAGTTGAAATCATAGGGTACATCTTACGCTCACAGCAAACCTTGTTATTCCCTCCATTGTGAACGAAAGCCAATTCAAATCAGACTGCATTCGCACGTTCAGATAAACTAAAACTTCTTGAATGATTAAGATTTGTTAACTCTTGACTCAAACTATGACTCCCAAAATTGTCTAGACTCTTTGATATATTACGAAACTTCCGGGGTTCAACCCTTGAAATGCTTCTCTTGTTATAATCCAATGTCGCAATTGCTAACGCTCGTCTGAACGTTAGTCCTTACGACCTTAACGTCGTTGGTCAAGTGCTAAAAAAATATTAACTTACGCCTAGCACTAAAACGTCGTATTACCTTAATTTTTACTTTCTTGCCCTTAAGAAAGTACTTCTTAAGAAGAGAAAGTTAGGTAATGCTGCGTGAAAAAGCGGCGAAATTTCTGCAGAAAAACGTATTGCAAGGCCCTGTTAAGGAAAAAGTGGATAAATCCAGTTGCTTAATTTGAAAAAGAATCCTCTAATATGTGGCGAAGCCGCCATCCATGTTTTGTAGGTCCTTGATACCGAATCGATTGACGGCAAAACGTGTGTCTCTCTGTCTGTGAACAAGACTCGCAGCTAAACCGTTCAGCCGATTTTCTCTAAATTTGATATTCCACAATCGATCGGGCTGATGTCACTGCGTCTTGAATTTGAAACCGATATGTTAATTTTTTTTGGGGGGGGGGGTACTTTACACGAAGTCCCTGGAACATTTTCAAAATTTTCAAAAACGTGTATTGGACATTTTTTATTAAATTTTGTTGTCGGATAGTGTGAAGGACGTTTAAAGAGAATGGTACAGCTCACAAGTCCGTTGAAAACTCTTGATGCTTCGAAAATTGCAAGAACTTAAAAACTTTTTCGAGGTCTTCCTACAAGTTATGAAGATACAGATTATTTCCGTCAACGAAATTTGTTCTTTAAAAACAGAATTTGAAATAAAGACATGTACAATTTTTCGAAAATTTGAGTACTTTCGCGTAATTTTGCGTAAAAGTACGGGTGGGAAAGTGCGTGCTGTTTAGCACCACTAGTTTTTGTGTCCGATTTTCGGAGCTGCTTAGGCCCAGTGTGCGGGGCGGGCCGGGGGGAGGGCTGGCGGGGCGGGGCGGGGGGGTCGGGGCGGGGCGGGGCGGGGCGGGGCGGGGCGGAGCGGAGCGCAACACGCAAAAAGCGCTTTGCATAATGAACCCCCCGGAGGAATTTCCGCGGGCAAGGGCTGCGGGCGCGAGGGAAAGTAACGTTATTTTTGTGGAGAGCGCGGAAAAGCGTTATCACGCGGCAACGCCAAGGAAGAATAGACGCCTATAAAAGTGAGTTAGTAGCAAGAAAAGTACGCGCTTTGTCTCGCCCTCCTCCCCCTCCCGAAGGAAAGAAACGGGCTCCCAAGTCTCCATCTGTCGAGGATCGTGTTGAAATGCTAAGAGAACGCGTTTTGTGGCTAAGCTTTGTGTTTAAGGCTAAGGATTTACTGTGAGGTTGGTATGAAATGGATGTACAGTACCTGAAGCGTTTTTTATTCGACTAGGGGGCTTAAAGAGAAGAGTAAATTTCACTCTGTTTTGAGAAAGTTAACGAAACAAAAATGTATAATGTATAAGAATGGGGGCGGACTGTTTGGTAACTCATAAATTGGACGTGCTCTTTTACGCTTACCTAGAGCTTTATAAGTTTGCTGTGCTTGTAGGTTCGACGTTGCTGTCAAGAGACAATGCAATAGGAACTATTCTTGTCATTGTGGCGCGTATTGTAATATTATTAAGCCACTGCATTTTGCAATAATATAGTACGTGCAAGTGGTCTTTCTCAATGACTGATAGAAACGGCTTTGATGTGAAACTTTTATCTTTTACATCGTGACTGTAAAGATGATTTTGTAATGTTGAAGCTTGCCAATATCGAAAACTACTTCTATTTAAATAGTATTTAGTATTTTGACAGAGTGTCGTTCCTTATTGTTGATAGTTTCAAAGCTATGCGTTTTCGCTAGGAAAAATCGAACTTCTTATACTCAAACGGCCATATTTCCGGAAGTGAATCGTATAAGCACTCATATGAGCTGCCAATCTCGTTGCCACGTTCGTGTCTATGGCTTAGGTACTGATGCAAACTTCGAAACAAGCGGTGTACAATAGAGGCAGCAAGTACAGTAGGTTGGATCACATCTGAATACCACGACTATTGCCTTGTTATTGTTGTGTTTCGTTTTCTTAACGCGGGTGTTGGCGATAGCCAAGTCCCAAAAACTTGACTTTCCTGCTCAGATTCGAAAGCATGAATGATGTTTTAAATCATTATATCTGTGGTGATTTGCCTTCTACGCTGTGATGCTATGTGGTAGGTTCAAACCCGGAGTCACACCGAAGAACCATTGCCACCGCAGTCACCTGCTCAACTTGGCTGAAGCGTAGTTTTCTAATTTCCAAAAATCTGCAGAACATACTCCCGTCCGAACTCCATACTCTCCCGTCTGGTTGGCCGCAAGGCGCCAGTGCGGCGAGCGGCGGGCGTGAGAAGCCGCCTTGTGTGCGGGGGCGGACCCTCCAATTAGGGCGTGGGAGCGGCCTTATCGGCTTCCTCCGCCGCAGCTGCAGCCGCGAAACAGCCGCCGCGCCGCCCCCCGTGCATTCGGCGCTCGCGGCGTTTGGGCGAGATCCGGCCCGGCCCGGCCAGGCCCGCTCCGGGCGTGCGCCGCTCTTTGTCTCTTCACTCGCACGCGCACACACAAACTCACACATAAATACATACAAGCACATACATACACACATACACACGTACAGTCACACACGAAGTCTGAATTGTGCAGACCGATATAAATGCAGTTTCGTACCACGGAAAAGCCAGATAATATTGAAGTGCGTGTTGTAATGCTGACCATAATAACAATAGTACAAAAAATTTGAAAATAATGTAAAAAAGTTTCAAGTAAGTCGTATTGTAACAAATCGTAACAAACTGTTACGCGATATCAAGGTAAATGTCGAGAGTTCTTGTCTGCAATAAATTACGACAGGCCCCTGGAAAATGATTCTATGAATTCGTATGCACGATTTGATAAACAGTTTCATAATGTATTAAAGTATTTAGTCATTATTTTTAATTTACTTTATTTTTTATCTTCTCATGTTTTTTGTTGTTTTTATCTGTCTAAAGGTAAAGTGCGGCACATAATTCATGAATAAATATTATTAATGATTTTATATTCGTATGCACATAAAAGGAGATAAAATACAATTCTTAGGCAACTAAAATGATGAGAATATGCGAAACGATTTCGTTTTTTATATAGAAGGTATGAAGAAAGAAATGATCTTCCAAATCAGCTTTAAATATATTTTTACTCCGTAAACTCAAATGAAATAAATATAGCAGTATCTATTGAAGTGCGATAATATCTATTAAAAGCTTTTTTGAAGATATCTTCGGATACATTTTAAATTACAGAATTCCACAAAATTTCCTTGGAAATCATCGAAGTGGCTTCAAACGGTTTTTTTCGTAATAAACAATCAAACGTCTATAAACGACTATAGACATCCAAAATGTTAAAATATGATTAAAAGCTAATATGATCTAGCTTAATATGCGTTTTTGTTCTTTTTCTTGATTCTTATCATAATGCATTACGTTCAATAATTTTCTTAAAAATACTCTGCATGTTCATTGCACATATTTTTGAAAATATCACATGGACATGGTAATCATATGGTATATTACGTCGGAAAACTGACAATATTACTTTTCTTTTACGCTGTCTAACTGAAATGTGTATTGTAGATCAATTTGTATCAAAGTTTAGCGGAGAGGTTTGTCCAGAATTAAGTTCACAAATAGTATGCGACTGTAGCTTATATTTTAAAAAATATTACTTCTCAGCTTAAATAAAAAAGAATTACTCTTACAATGAGTCATTGAAACACCACTTTGGAGCATGGCCTCTTGTACTTTGAGATCAGATGTCCGTAGTACGCGCATAGATTTACTGCACGAAATAATATTTTGATACTAATAATTAGTAGTACAAGTTTTTTCTTCAAAATAAATCTACTTAATTTTCTCTACATCTATCTCATGGTAGGATACTATGTTTTCTGATAAAAATTAGTATTATTATTCTAATCTGATTGAATTTTCCGTTACGTGAAGTTTCACCAACGAGTTTCATCTTAATTGCTTGTGTCTTTGAACGTTCACTTAAAACTCTCTAGATGTGCATCATTTCTTGGAAACGTGAGAATTTTGCGGTTAACGTGACAAAGTTCGCGCAAGTGCAGTACAGTGCCACCTACTTCTTCCCTAGAGAAATCTTTCTTGCAGGGAATTTGAGCCTAACGTCTTGCAGATATGAGAGAGAGAGTTTCCTGCCTGAGATGATGTTTATACTTTAAGTGGTGAAATAAAACATTCAAATTTTGACATGAGCATTAAAACACATCCATTCCAATTCCATTCGAGAATTTTTGGATTTTATTTCACCTCCGAGATAAACATTACACCAAAATAATGTGTTGAGTTATTGTGACATTGGTTAATAGAAATGTTTATTTGTGGCTAAATGGATTTTCTTTTTTCTCTTGATGTGACCTAAAGTTGCCATTTTGAGGAAATGCCGTTGGTCACATGTAGGATTTGTAGAATCGTCTGTGATTGCATACCTTTTAGGAACATTTTGGAACTTCATGTTTCCCCTTCACCAGCTGGTTTTGAAAAAGACGTTGTCTTCAGGGATTTGTCCGATTTTTGACTGAAAACGGAATATTTTTTGTCTCCATCAGCGCAATGAGTTTGTGTGGATTTAATAAAGATGCTGATTACCGAAAATATCGTATTCCACTAAGAAAACCGAAGTAATGATAGTAAAAAGAACGAAATTAAAGCCAAAATAATTTGTATTTTGCATTAAGTTGTCGTATTAGTCATTCATTATGGAATCAAATAGAAGGGGTTTTCAGAAACACGGAATCGTTTCGAAAGTGATTAGGTAGGTTTTAAAATTATATTTGCTTTTAAATGTTTATTTAACTTTCGTCTCTAAAATTGAATCCTTCTCTTAAAAACGCATCCACTAAAGACTCTCGTTTACGGAAGTTGTATTTAATTAGGGTTTACGTTTGCGAAGTTGCCTGTACGATGTAGCAATAGATTACATTAATTACCGCATAAAGACGTGTTATTTGGCGTAAATACTTATTTAACTATTGATAAAAGAATTCCTCCTCCGTACATGGCTATATTATATTCTCCTATTGTTTATTGAATTTATTCTTTGTTTTTGTTGTATTTTTAATCAAGTTGATTCTGAGAATATCACGGTTTGCTATTCTGATAGAGATTCATTATGTGCTGGAACTAAAAAAACGTCTTTCGTTTACTATTCAACAAATAACATATATTTAGAGAATGTAGCATAAGAAAGCAGATAGTAGTATAAGTAACAGAAGAAATATTTTGTCACTTGACGTACAAATGTATTCGAATTATTTATTTTAAGAAGCAGAATTTTAAACAATGAAGTATACATAAACCTGAGGAAGAACACTACATTTTATGGTAATAACACCTTAAAATGATTCATTAGTACTATGTGGATTGTGAATACTTTTGGAAACTGGACATTTATTTGGCAGAAAGCGTGTTTCCAAGGAAAACACTACAATCTCCCTAATATTTCAAACAAATCTTCTTACCAAAAATGTAAAACCATAGGGCCGCCATTAATCCAAAGAAGTAGGATTACTTTTGGGTCAAATACTTGACCGACTCCAACACCAGCGCTATCTTCTGGGAAGAGTTTCATTCCAATATTATGATAGTATAAGTCAAATAAGAAGAATTCTTCCACAACTTTTCATATCAGTAAATGAATGCATGTTTCGAGGCACTCTTTTATACTCAACAGTGGATATCCAGATACTGTGGTGGTTATTCTGGACACATTCTGGTAAATCGAAAAAAATCAGGGGATTTTATGGATCTGAAAAAGTCAGGGAAAAATCAGAAAAATTTTAGGAAAATCGTTAGAAGTCCCGGTTTATTTCTAAATAAAAACTGTGTAGCTTTTCTTTGCTCAATTTCTATTAGTTAATTTTTTAAATTTGTACTTTAGAATATCACGGCGGAACAGGAGAGTTGATAAATTATCTTCAAGTTTGTTTTAATGATTCCTTTAAATAGTGCGAAATACTCAACAGATCTTATCAGTGAAAATATTTTAAAAAATACTCTGGAAAACCAGGGAAAGTTGAGAAAATTTGTTTCAGAAAGTGAGCGGCCATCCTGGAATCTCGGGGTATTGTCTGTCATTCTGCATGTGAATTACGAGTGTTTTGATATCCTGGGAGTCGCATTCTAATTAGCCTGGAGCATTCTAAGGTGCCTGGAGTTGAGTTCCTACCATTGTCGAGCGATCTGATGTACGTCAGGCGTAAGACGTCATCACTGTTTCGTTTGGCTTATGTAGTTTTGCCCTGTTGACGTAAGGCAGATGAGAGGAGTGGCTTGATGAGATGAAGTGTCATCGTGCGTGAAGATATCCACTGAAGAGGTGAAGGAGTGTTAGAATGTGTATGCATGCGTTGATTCAGAGAAATTCACAATGTCGCGGAAATAATTGGAAAACTGTATCTCAATTTGTGTGTGTTGCTGGCGGACGAGGTTAACTTATAAAGTGCTCGTTGTGCTGCGAAGCCTGTAGATTTAATGCTATCTCATATATCTCTGAAACTATCTTAAAAAACTTGTTAAATAGAAAATGTCTCTTCTTTGAATTATCCGAATAAAAACGAACGCATTCGTCCCGAGGCTCCATCACCGCCCCTTCGGCCCGTGGTCGACCACCATACTATACTTCGGTGTTTATAACGTGGCGCGCCAAGGCGTGTCTTTACGATGGAATAAGGCACGGGTTTTCGCGTCTTTCTCGGTCGTGCCGCTAGATGGCGCTTGAACTGCAGCACTGCTTGATACGGTCGCGAGCATGCGATATCTAGCGGCACGACCGAGACGCGAAAAGCCATGTAATATTCCATCGTGAAGACAAGTCCCTCACGCGCCACGTTATGAAAACACAAGTGTAAGACCTCATTCACAATGCATACTTAAAGGTAAACGTAACGTAGCCGCAAAACCTACCAATGAGTTACTAAGCGAGACCATTCACAATGTCTCGACGTAATGGTAGATTTAAGTCCGTAAACTTAAGAGTTCACAGCTCCAAGCTTTTACGTTAAGTTTACGTCGGAAATCTACCGATCACCAATCAGAGAGCAGCGTGGAAGGTCGATGTCAGATTGTGCTGAGGTAGTTTGTGGTTATGCCATTTTGTTATTGTGAAGTAAAAAACTAGTTTGCTAACAGTTTTGACGCGTGTAGCGAATTCAAAGTAAGAATTTGGGCAATTTTTTTGTGATATTAAATTGACATGGCTATTAAACTAATTATCTTCGACGAATTACTCCTGAATTTGGTACAAGTTTATAAGACGAAGAAAATGCAAGAACTACTGCAACAGGTACTCAGCTACTTATATATAATATATAAGTCAAATCGATAGAAATGTCAAAAAAAGATAGAAACTATGGGAAGATCTTTCCACCATGCTAGAAACGAATCGACCAAGTTTCAGTGCGTTAAATTCTGATTGGTTCAGGCGAAACTTACGTTCCAGCTTACGTTCGTCATTGTGAACGCTCGTATTTACGTGTAAATTTTACGGCTAAGTTTACAGCATGACGTTACGTTCAAGTTTGCATTGTGAATGAGACCTAACCGCCCCATTCCCGTTCCCTCGTGCTCAGCCAACCTCTTGGCGATGCCCGCTTCGCGGCCATGAAGCTGTTCGCGTGTCCCGTGTGTCCGGGGGCGGACGACGACGGTGACGAGGACGACGAGGAGCGGGCGCCGCCCCGCCCGCCGGCCCCCGCCCCCGCCCCGGCGGCGACGCGCGTGCCGCCGCCCCCGCCGCCGCGGCGCGGGCGCGGTGGGCGTGGCCGCGGGAGCGCGAGCGGGGGCGCCGGGCGGGCGCTGGCGCGCGTCTTTCGCGCCCTGGGCTCGGTCCGCTGGCGCCGCCGCCGCCCGCGCCCCAAGGACCTCGCCGCCAGCAAGAGCACCGTCTCCAACAAGCGGCGCGCGCGCCGCCTGCTCCTGCGCCAGCAGCAGCAGCACCAGCAGAACCAGCGGCAGCAGAGCAAGGCCCCGGGCGGTGAGTGGGGCGAAGGACGTTCTCTGAGTAGGGGGCACGCTTCATTTGTTCTCGGTGGATCGTTTGTTGATTCTCGTTGGCACATTTACTTCTACGAGGGTTAGAGCTCGTTAGGTCTAAAGATATTCGGTCTAATGACATATCTAATTTTTAAAGTCCAAAGTCAGAAAGTCTACTATGAAAACACGTCTAATGAAAATTTGCTCTATTTTTTTAAATGTCTGCTAATATTTGGTGTAATTGTCAAAAATGTGTAATAAAATTTGATCTATCAGACACGAATGTCTAATCTATTATGCTGTAACAGAAATACGTAACAAAATGTGGTTCACGTATCATTACGTCATTATGTTATTGTCTGAAATGAAATCACAATATGAATGGTACACTTTAATTCAGGAAGTACGTAATGAACAAAAAAAGAAACAGGTGTTAAAATATTCAGTCTTCATTTTCGGTTGTTGGTGGAGTATGGGATTTTTAACGGTGGCTCAGAGAACGAAGATATAAGTAGGTATCGCCACGATCTTTATAATTATGCTACCATTCGCTGTGTTTGCCTTTGATTGATTTTGTATATTTATTATACACCTTTGTATATCTACCAGACTTCGGTGTTTAGGTCTTTTAGACCTTATTAATTGAACCTTCTAATTCTAGACCTCGTTTGGTATTAAGACTTTCTGTCGCGTGGACCTTATGTCGCATTAGACCTGGTTCGCAATAGACGTCCTGTTCATTAGATCTAACGAGTATTAGATCTTTTGTCCTTGAACCTAACGACCTCAAACCGCTACGAGTTATATTCAATTCAATTTATTCCGGTTGTAATAAAAACACATTTCAAGTGTAAAATACAAAATATACTGCAGGAGGCAATGTCTGTGCGCAGACCGGAAGGATCTTTCATTATATAATTTTATCACTCGTTTGTTAAATAACTTTTTCACACTCACAACTTTTTCCTACGAGTTATAGTTTTAAAACGTTTCATATCTACTTGGTAAAGTATCGAGAAACTATATGGTATCAAAAGACTGAGCTATCTCATGTAGATAACTAGCGGCCTGCAGTAAAAGAAATCCTGCTGAACAAATCAACATAAAATGATTTTCCCAAAAGTACGCACCCTTCTCAAAAACAACAAATAAAATTTACTCATACAACACTACATTGAATTAAATATTAAAAAAAGAACAGTCATCACTAGTACTTCAATAACATACGAAAATAGTGTGTATGCAGTACAACAGTAATTTTCATTTCAACAACTTCCAACAACAATATGTGAACTCAATCGGCCCGCGGAATAACACAAATATTTGCATTTTTCAGGCAAAATCGAAACTCTTTGTTTTTCGATTTTTTCGCGTTCCTGGATACGTTACAAAACCATAGTAGCATATCGCACGTGGTCAAAGCCTACATTGTTTTCTCCCAATTCTGTGCGCATTGGTAATTAGTATTAGACATAGATACTTCTGAGTTATTTTTAGCTTTCACCCCCATACCCCAAGTACAAATTTTACTGGTTCACGATCAATAAATTGTATTAGTAACTATTTTTTGAAACTATGTTTCTGATTATGTGGAAATAATAATTTTGATTTATTTAATTATTAATGTTAATAGTTCAACTGATAATCTGTAAATGTTATTTTGGTGCACGTCGTTCAGTGGAATAGGTTTTGCCATTTTGTGCACATGTTAAAAATCTTTCAGGGCAGTTTCCAAATTTCATTCTACAGTTACGTGTTGTCCGTTAATGGATGGCATGGCACTTATATTATCTTACGTTGTTAAAATTACAAGGCTTTGGACATTGTAGCTGAGGTAGGTCGTGTAATTCTACGTATATTTTTTCACTTCACGCGTACCGACTGATGGTGTTCAGGAGAAAAAAAAAATATTGCTTCAAATTAATACATGCGAAGTTGATGGAACTACACATGTAATATCGAAACGATGTAACATTTTTTTCGCTACGAATGGTTACGTTAAACTCAAGGATTTTACTGTTTCTGGTCTTTTTCATGTAAAATGTCTATTTCCTCACCTCATGCACCCGAGTAATCCATTTGTTTATTTGAAGGCGCATCAACAGCAGAGGTCAATAATGATTCCATTAGTTACAATATTAATACACTACTGATTGTAAGGTCCCTTACCTCAATGATGATCTTATTTTTAGGGATACAATGCTTTTACATTATTGTTACGGCTTTTAGCAATTTTTATTTAAATAATAGTTTTTATTTTTCCATAAATTGTTCCATATTGTAATCAATCGCATTTTATACTGGCAACATATAATTTTAAATCAGGGAATACTCTCGGGAGAATGCTAAAATCCGCTCCCTACTGGTAACTTCCTTCGCCTTTAGCATTTACCGTCTTCACCTACACATTTCTCTCGTAATTTTGTGTTAGCTTGATTCAGGGAGTTACAAAAGAGAAATTAGTGCATCGATTTTCCGGAGTAAAACAACTTGATGAGTTGTGTGTAATGTGATAAAGTTTAATTAATGTTGCTATTAATTAATTAGTCATGAAGGAGTTTAATCAGCGTTTCGCGTTGCTGTGAAGGTAATTGTTTATTCAATTAACTGGTTCGTTTACCCATGGGATTGCCTCGTGCAATAGCGTTCGATCCTGCAAGGAATCGCGCCTGTTATGTGCTTATAACGTCTGGCTTGGATATGCAACGAAATTGGCGATCGTTTAAGTGAAATTTGCATATTAGAGGCCAAAGCTATTCGTTATCAGAACATTGCCGCATGCAAAATATCACACTATGAATTTTCTCTCCAGTATGTTTATGCAAGTGCCTTTTGATAAACGATAAAACTTAATATTTCATATTATCCTACACCATGCAACATTAACTGTTATCATTTATCAAAAATCAGCAGAACGTGTTGGCCAACATTTGTATCAGAAACTGCTCGGTGTCACCTAATACATTATTCAAGCTTTAAAGTAAATTTATGATTTTTTGCTACTTTGCTTTCCAATTGAGTTCATAATTACAAGTTGAAAGTTACTTCTGATGGCTGAATTTTCCATTTTTGATTTTTTTAAAGGTCATCGGTACCTACGCCTCTTGCATTCTTCCTTATGCGACAATGGGGAGGCCTACTGATGGGACAGGATGTATTGATGGCTCTTGCGTATGGATGGTTCCAGTTTAGTAAATAGTCATTAATATTTATGTTCATTATCATACGGCCGCCATGAAATGCAATGCCTGCGCCAGAAATAGCGACGATACGCCGCCGTCGCCATGGCTACCGTCCTGCTCTCGCGCCTTTCATAAATACACATGACCCCTTCCGCTCCGAGTGGCTGATCGCCTTTCGCATTTCGCTTGACTTCTCTCGGGGTCGCCAGCACCAAGGTTAAGTTCCTGCGCGTCCCTCCCGGTATCAGCCGATTCCTCTGGGGGATGCACGTTCCGATTACCCTGACGTAGGACGTTACAGAAATTTCCCGAGGGGTTACTCAAGAGGCAGTCGAATAATTCGTATGATGGTGATAAAATATGAATATGAGGAGTATGAGAGAGACTATCATCGGGAGTTGTTGTTGGTGTTTTTTCTTCTTTTTTCCTTTTCTTTTTTTCTTTCTTTTTAGAGACTCTTCAGAACAATATGGTATATTCATTGTCTGTCCAATAACAACAGTAAGTTTACTTGATTTAGAACATTGAGACAAAGTTTTAAAATATTTGGAGGATAAATATTTTTAACTTGTTAAAGCACATAGAGCGAAAAATATATCTACTGGTTTCTCAAAATAAATAATATAAATTTTTAGGGTAGACAGAGGAGTGGAAAATTACAACTTTTTGCCAATGAACATTTATTGGAAAATTGCATATAAGAGAGTTAATTGCATTTCTATAGGTGAATTTGTTCCTGATAGTTAAGCAACCCCGTATGCATAAATGTTCAGCAGAAACATGAAACCTCCTTGATTTGCGTCGGAACGTGATCTGCCGAATACATGAGTATAAAGAGTTGCCTAAAAATTAAGAGAAACATCACATATGTAACTATATTTTATGAAAATTTCCACTAAATGTTCATTGGGGAAAAAATCGACCTCTACACGTCCTAGAATGTCGACCTGATCGAAGTGTTAATTTGCCAAATACCATAACTGTGACCAACCCGAAAAAGAGAAAAAACAAAATCAACTTCATGATTGCAAAAAGAAAGGAATGAAATGATGTGATGAATAGTTTCAATATTCAGCCGTATTTTTGCCGTACTGTTCGCTGCGACAACCCATTAAACATACCCACTAAGATGGTTGTTACACTTTATGCCGTTAATTTTTGGGAATTAATCATTTTTCGAATGCATAAGAAATCTATCCACCAATAATTATTAAATTATACTATAAAGAATGTTAATTAAAATTCCAAAAGACGACCAGCTATAGAGACATTTTTAAACAAGGATTGTATTATTTTTAATAACGAATATCCAAAGTACTGTTTACAAAAGTAATTAAAACAAAATGATAGATGGAGACATTGAGCACCCCGTAGCAGCAAGGTATTGTGGGAAGATTTCCAAGTGTCTGTATTCCTCGCAGTCTCTCGTTTGGGCGTCTGCTCGTTCTTCCTCGCTCCTCGGCATGGGCCCCTCGCGCCTCTTTGCACGCCGCCCACGGAGCGTTTGATCTGGTTAGGCGCCGCCTTCGATCCCCGCGACGTGCCTTTCCGACGCGCCCCGCCCCCGCCCCGCCCCGCCCCGCCCCGCATCTCGTTGGCGCTCGTCGCCTCATTCGCCGCCCCGCCCCCGCCTGCGCTGCCGGCACCGCGCCTCAGGGACGCCACGTGACGAATTGCGCGACGGCGGCGGCGTCCGAAGCAGCAAATCTCCTGGGTTGGCGAGAGCGTTCTCCTCCGTAGCGAAGGATGCGAGCCTGTGTTCTCCCGTCCCTGCCCTTAGCCTATCAATTGCGATTGGATTAACACGTACGAAATAAAATGCAAGTAGAAGTCCGCTTCCTTTGGAAGAATCCCAGTCGCCCGCGACAAAAAATGCGGAAAATTACGTACTAATACGTAAAAGACTAAACCAAACTGAAGGGAACAGTAGACTTTTAGATTTTAGTCAGGTCAGTACTTTCCTTGCATCTATAATATTGTGCTAGGTTCTAAATCTATCTTACTTAAAACTCGAATCTCAAACTTTCCGTCTAGACTCTCGACTTCAATTGTGGAAGTCGTAACAGCAGCTCGATTCTCCTCCAAAGAAGCCGACCGAAAAAATATATTTTCTAAAAACCGAAAAGAGAGCTATTGAGCCTCAAATATTAGGGTACGCTACCCCTGAAGTATTGTAGACTCTTCATGAAGGATCACTTTTGCAATTTACCAACACGTTTTACGCTGTACCATCTGTTCTTTACGTCAAAATTTCCCATCCTGCACCTACTCTCTTGCCCCGGTCCATGAGAGGAGAAGGAACAGTAAAGTGCCGCACATTAGGCGTCCTTCGAGGCAAAATCGAAGTTGATAGCAGCAGGAAGGGTCAGTGGAGATGTAGAGGGCTACGGGTGCTGTTGGGCGCATTCGGGGCGGGGGAGAGATGGAGGTGACGGAAATGGGTCTGGTGACGAGAGTAGTTGGTGCCTAGGGGACCGCAGTCCATATACTTGACTGATAATGGAAGCCAAGGTATTGGTGATGACCGTGGGTGCAGAGTGAATGCGAGGACAGTCGTGGATGGTAAAAAAGGAGGTTCAGGGAAGAGGAGGTGGAGGTTGTGGCGATAGTATGTGGATGGGAACAGTATGTGGAGATAGCAGAAGCATTAGGGACTGACGAATGAGCTGGGGTGTGGGTGGAGGCCAGAGGGAGGGGGAGGGCGGAGTCCAGAGGCTAGGGCCGGAAGACGGAGGATTGAGCCCGAACTGCCAGAGGACGGAAGATGATGAATGAGACTCGATGACGGGGACCGGATGACGGGGACCGGATGACGGGGACCGGATGGCGGGGACCGGATGGCGGGGACCGGATGACGGGGACCGGATGACGGAGACCGGATGACTGGGGATGGCTTCAGGGCGGAGACCAGGGCTGAATGCGGTCGTGGCGAGGCAGCGCGGCAATAACCGTGGCTCGGCAGCGTATGCCTGGGGCGGGAGTAGGCGGCAGAGCTGGAAAGGGGGTGGGGCCGCGTTCCGATGCGGCGCTCGTCGGGCGGCAGCTGTTCCTGCTGCATGTTTCATCGCAAATGCGATTCCCCCGTCGCCGCCGCCGCCGCCGCCGCCGCCGCCGCGCGCCCGGCCTTAGGGCGCCTTCTCACGCGCCTTCCATCCATCGCGCGCGCTGTGGCTGCGGGATGTACTGGCGCGTCCGCGTGCACTTGTAGCAGGCCCCGTTACACGGCCATTCGCGCCGCATGTGGGTAATACGCAGACTCCTTGTACGTTTTTGTGTGTTTGTTTCGGGCCTTGCTAGTCACTTCGCACGTTCTGCGGATTGTACGTGTTCCATTATAGACAGTTGACGTAACGTTTTAACGTGCTCCTTTTGCCGAAACTACGGTTCATAAAGTAGTTACGTGCTGTCTTATAGTAGCTGCTCGAGCCGATTCTCGAGATGACGCCATGCGAAATCTGGCCGGCGATGCAGAACGCATCGCCGAGGCTTCGATAATAGTGCACGTTTGTTGCATATCCTGCCAGTAATGAACTAGTACCGTAAAATATTTACAGTTAAGAAAAGTAATCTTATGAGCGGAGATATCCTTTACATAAAGAAACATTATTTTTGTTGTCAATTTGAAGACTGGTGTTTCTTGCTTCGAAAAAAAATTACGCTCCGAACTGTCAAATTATTTCATTTCTGTAAAGAATACTTGAACAAATCTCACCACTTATTAAGTCACAGCACCAATTCAATTATGAAATTGCGGGCTCATATAAACGTTCTTAATTAGTTTTTTAAATTTTTTTAATACGTTATCTTCTTTACATAGTAGTATGAACTCTAGCTGATGAACATTTTGATCATTAGAAACACACGACTCTGTATAATCTTTTTTATTTAAGTAACAAGCAGCCATTTACGGCTTATTTATCAGATCAGTCTCGTGGAAGTAAAGAATTTGAATAGTTCAGAAACACTAGAATTGCACTAGAAATAGAATATTTGATGCAGTTGAGTAAGACATTGACGTCTTACAGTCTAGAAAACAGTAAATTTATCAACCTCAGTTATATATAAAATACCAACAGTATTTTATTAGCAGATCAATAAGCAAACTAGATTCTAAATTTATGTTCCCAGTTTTGTTTGTTGGGATCTAAGTGGAAACAGCTGTGCAGGAAAGCCATCATTTTCTGTTTCCCACAACGTTGCTGGGCTTGTAGGCTCGCCATTCCGTGGGTTCCGCTTCGCATTAGCGTTGGAACGCGTGGTACTTGCTCCGCGCCCCGCTGTCTGTGGCACCGCAACGAAACTGCAATGATCCGGGGCGTTGATTACGGGTTCCACCCAATCGACGAAATCGTTCCGGCAGGGTCGTGGTGGCGGCGCTGGTGGCGGTAGAAGGTGGCGGTGGAGGTGGTAATGGGGTTGGCGTTGGCGGTAGCAGTGGCGACTGCGGAAGTGGTGGTGGCGGTGACGTGGCGGTGATGGCGGTGGCTGGGGGAGGGCTACCAGCGGTGGCGGTGGTGGAGAGTGGTGGCGGCGAGGGTGGAGGGACGGCAGCGGTGGCGGGCCAGCGATGGCGATGGAAGGACGGCGGCAGCGGTGGTGGTGTTGGTTGCGGCGGCGGCGTTGGCAGTGGCGGTAAGGGAGGTGTTGGTAGGGATGGGGGCGGTGGCGGAGCGCCGGTGGCAGTGACGGGACAGCGGTAGCGGTGGCGGGACAACTGTAGCGGTGGCGGCGCAGCGATGGCGGTGGAGGGGCGGCGGCGGCGGCGGCGGCGGTGGCAGCGGCGGCGAGGGTGATGGTGACGGCGGGGGCGGTGACAGGGCAGCAATGGCGGGGGCGGGCCGCGAAGTGGGCCAAGGGTGTTGCTCCTCGCAGCGGCGGCCATTGTGGGCGCGTGATGGCGGCCGCTGAAAGGGGGGCGTGGCGCGCGTGGGGGCGTCGCCCGCGAGTCACACGGGGGCGCTGTGCGCGGTGCGCTCTCCTGTCGCACCGCCATTCCGTATGCTCGCTCCCCACTGACCACGCCGGTCGCCGATTCTTCCCCGAGGATACTAAAGACAAGGTTTTCGATGAACTGCCCGATTGGATATACTACAGGGAGTAATAGGCATAGAACAGACGTCCACATGACTCGCTGTTTCTTTGCAAAGTTCCCTGTTAATATATTTTGATGCATGTGTTCAGAGTAATCGTAAAGTAGGGATCTCGTTGTGATACGCTGATTTCTAGGGTTCCGTGCTGATTTAAGTTATTCTAACTCAGAACTGCCCATTTACTCTGATACACAGCAATTGAAGCAGATTGATATCGGTTTTACAAAATAAATGGATAGGCTTCATGAGTTCAAAATAAAGGAATCAATAAAACGAAATACGCAATTTGAAAAAAACATTACTGATGTTAATACGAGATATAAAATTCGTAAATCTCGCTCCAAATTGATGTGGTTAATAATTCAATAATCATAGTCTCAAGATGTGGTAGTACCATCTATTTATCCCATACGTGTTAGCATGAGGAAATATTTCGCTCTGTCGGGCTGGAACCAGTACCTACTTTCCTAGTGTCGGCAAGATATTCTGTAGCATTGTATTATTTTCTTACCCCTCGACCAGCAACGACTAGCCACAAAGAGAGCGAGATGTACTGTGTAGAGAGTGAGTGAAAGGGGAATCTCATATCTTCAATTGTTTGTAAAATGATACAAGAGACTCGTATTCCGGCTATTCCTCAAAAAGTAGTCACAAAGGCAGTTTGGAAAGCAAGTTCACAATATCATCACGCTACATGAAGGTCGATGCAAAGATAAAAATACTATCCTTCTTCCTGCACTATTTTAAATTGTATCATCTCTTGAATGTGTATTGTCTATTAGCGCATTACATGTTTTAGTCGACCTTAATTGCTGACGAAACCAAAAGTTGTACAATATTATTTCGGAAAACTGTTATGATAATTTTGAGCAATTCGTTTACGAAACTTTTGAGCAATCGTTTCGTAAACGAAGCTCTTGAATTAGCCGGATTTTTTTGTCTCTCTGGCCGAAAACACTCAGTACAATACAGAGCAAATCATTTCACCATAAATTAATAAACAATACTACTCATAAATTGCTTACTCATTCTTCTTCTCTGCGGCCAACAATGGGCAATAGCTAACGTCCCTCGGTGTTGTGACAGTTGTTATAAATCGACAATTCTATTCTACATATAATTCTGTGTACCAGAAAATTCAACGCTTTGCCCATTCTCTTGTTCACAGCCACCCAATTTCAATGTGATCACAGAGGCTTGAACTCGGGAATGTTCGAGAGAACAACATATTTTGCCAGTGAAGTAAATTTATGGAAACGAAATTGCCGAGCTATTTGCATTTGAAATGTTCTCACTTTTCGCCCTCACATTTTTAAAATTAAACTTCAGTAGCTCAACACTTCACAAACCCATCACTTCCACTACCAAATCCATCCACAAGTGTTGGATATTTCGTTATCTGGCATTTGTGTGTTTATTTTTAACTGAGTGGTTTCGGCTGTTTTCACCAACTGTAAATATTATCGTTAGTTGATTCATATAGTTTGTGCCCCTTGACGATTTTTTTACCATCTCAGCACTTTTAACGGTGCCAAACGCGATTGAATGTTAAAAATGTTTCCTACAGCACAGTTCCCTATCAACAAAACTTACTTCTGTATTAGCAACCTCTGTATTCACGATGCAAAATGTATAAAGTTGAAATAGACGTGACCGGAAATACACGACTTATGACTATAATGACTTTAGTGGGGTATCGAAGACATGAGCTTCTGCTGTTGTCCGATACGTTTTGATTTAGACTGACGTGTTTTGTAATGAAAATAAAACGAAAATATAGTAAATCGGCTAAAAACGAGAGGCTGGCTGAAGAATTCCTCGAGAGTTCGTGAGGTATACGAGGAAAGCGAATCCTAATTCCTAGATTATGCTTCCGTCGTGTATAGAAAACGTGGCCGTGGGATATTGTACGATGCATCTCAAGATTTACATATTTTGCAACGAAAATGAAAGGTAAACGTAATGAAGCGACTGAAAACGTGAGACATGCTGAAGTACGTCTTCTAGAGTTCGTGAGATGGCGCAGATCACGATCCAGTCAACGTAGATACTTATTTGTTTACAATCTTTACAAGTTAAATAGATGTCTGCAAATCACTTACTGTGCGACACACTATTTGAGAATTACGTTATTTACCCTTTGGGGGTAAATCAAACGAAAAGGAATGCCAAACATTTCATCATTGCCAAGAATCGAAACTGAGAACTGGGAATAACTATGAACTGGGGAATAACTACGAAATGGAACGATTTGTACTTGTACATCTACTTGTTGATCATCAATATTCCGGAGGAGCGTTTTGTAGACAGCTATGTATAATAAGCCACCATTGCACGGTGGTTATTACATGGCACCTTAATTTTGTATTGGAGAGTCCCTTATGTAAGACCGAGCAACCCAATATTTAATGGTGTAGAATTATAAGATTAATAGGAAAAAAGAATCAAATCATATGACTAACAATACAAAGTATTAGTAATAACACCACTTTACATTTTTTCGGAATTATTTCCTTAAGTTCAGTGACTTTGTGGACTAGTAATACAAACAATTTTTTGCTGTGTAGAACCAAGAAACTTATAACATACTCGCTAATACAGCACGTATTGTATCACATATCCTAAGAAACTTGTGGAAACAATCCACACAACATGTTTTGTGTGTCTTAAGAAAAATACATTGTGAATGTAAATTAGTTTCCTTTCCATGAAGGCCATCGTGGTGGTGTACAAACTTACTGCTAAAACTATGAAATTGATTCATGAAAGGTTCTAAATATCTGAGATTTTTCATACTATTTCTTATTTAAGAAGAGAGCTGGTGTGACAACGAATGGAGCATTTCTCACACCGAATTCTCGAATCCTACAAATTGGCGTTAGAAAATTTCCTATGTCTCTGCTATTTTCGTTATCGATTTAAATTCTTCACATTTCGCTTTTAATTTTCTTCTCGCGCTTCTTCAGACGTAGCCTATCGAGTTTTTTTTGTACTTCTCTATACTAGAGAGACTGTATACTGTATACTACAAGGGCGGAAACATGTTGGAACCACCCTAAAAATATGATCTCAAATTTACGGTAATGAAATTCGTATTTGTATTTATTTTTCGCAATAACTTTACACACCCGTCACATTTAAGATATGTTATTGTTTTTTCAATAGACAGCCAAGATTGGTTCAAGAGGAGAGTGCAATTTTGTATCACCAAAATAGGGATGTCTGTATGGATGCAATTAAGTGTCATGCATAACTGTGTCAGAGTAGAAGCTTTCGAGCTCAAACTTGATAAACACATCAGGAGGATGATCTATTTGAGCTGTTCCGGATAGCATTAAGATCTTTTAATATTTGTAGCTCCTTGACATGTAACCCCTGTTACATTCTCAGTTCTGAAAAATAATTGAAATTTTTGTTTTAATTCCTTGAATAGAGGACGTGCTTTTATAAGTACGGTAGAGTTTCGATTTTTATTCAGATCTCTGGAATTTTGTCAATTTCAAAAATTCAAATTAATTTTCAAACCTGTCCTACGTCTCCAACAATATATTCTTTCTCAAAGAATATTCATCCGTCCATGGAACATTTGCAAATAAAGTTACGTACAATTTATTAAAACTACGAATAGTTGAGTAATTTTGATGGCAATCGTGACATTTTTCAAAAAAATATGTTGCATCGGTATTCTGATAAATTATTTCCGAGGTGCCCTGATTTGGGTCCAATTGTTTCAGGGTCCGAGCGGGCCATGTCAAAGCTGCGTGGTTAACTTCGCTTGAATGTTTCGTGGGGCTTCCGGCACTGCGTCTCGTCGCGATAGTGTTCGGCGCTCCGGCACGATTCCCAATTAGCCGAAGTATGCGTTTATTATTTCAGCGTTGAATGGGGCCGACGTTGTCAGCGGCAGAGGAAACCGCGGAGTCTGCCCTCGCTCCGCACGTTCTGTGCGGGGGCTCCACCGTCACCGCGGGGTGCCAGAGGGTGGGGGGCGGGGCGGGGGCGGGGCCGGGGATTTTTTGAGCGCGTGTGTGCGGGCGCGGTGCTCCGTCGCTGATTGAATTCTGCTCCCGGATTGTCCTCTCCCGACCGCCGCCGCCGCTGCCGCATTGTTCCCCGCCGCGTCAAAAGCTGGACATGCCTCCGCCTGTCGGTGGCTCCCGCCTGCGCCCCGCCCCCTTCGCATTCCCCATCGCGTTCCCGTTCTCGATGCAGCAACGCGTGACCTGTAGGTCGCCTTGCACGTTTGGGAGCACGTGTGCGGATCGGGATCGGTTTTCGCGTGAGGATTGTGGAGTAGATTGGGAAGGGTTGCCATGAGATACTTTCTTTCCTTTTACCCGAATTTCCGGTTTCGAAGTCGTGGAATTGGATGGGAGCTAGAAAGTCTTTCGAACGAGAAGTGAAGCCAGTTGTCCCATGTTGAGGATTTTCGGGACATAAAAGATAGTCCTACGTGCCACCTATGCGGCGAAGTTCGAAAACCGTTCATTGACTGAGTAATACCTTTACGTTCACATGCCTGTTTACCAAACTTTGTTCTCCACAAAATTGTGGCGTTAGGCGTGCGGCTATCGGAGTGACAGTAGTCCAACAAAAACAGCTTAATTTGTTTTTACCCAAGTTATTCAACTTACTTATGTTATTGCAGTTTCCATATTAAGACGTAGTAGTTGACCTGTTTGTAGAACATGACCAAACGAAATGCTCAAGGTGTGGCAAGTGATCAATTTCTTGGCAAAGAAAGTTTTTAGCACTTTTATTTTTGGAGACTTAAAAAACCCCTTACAAAGAATTGTTGTCAATACAATGACCATTTCATCGGAAGTTATTTCGTTTAAAATGCGTTACTAGCACGACGAGGGTAAATCATTATTTATTATTCAATTCTTTTAATGGATGAATACTTAACTGTTGTACTTTTATTACATGGCTTGCTCTTCTCCCACGTTCGAAACCGGAACCTGCTTGAGCATGAGCATGAGCTTATGCAAACTGGAAACCGAGATATAAGCTGGCTGTAATTTAAGCTATGTAATTTATCTCTGGAACGCTTATTCGTCTCTAGAGAAGAGCGTATTGCGTCTTCGCAACAAATCTTTCCCAACCCTCACGTCCTTGTCTTAGAACCTCATTCATCCACTTTCACTTTTCACTTATTTGTCCTCATTCTCGCTCTTTCCGTATTATCATATCTCTGCCGCTGTTATGCCGTCCCTTTTTTTTATTATATTCTTGTCTGTCTCCCCCGTTACTACCTTTTCTGAGGGCATGCAGTTAAATTGCATCGCAAACCTAGAAGCACGGTTTGTCTGCGGGTCGCAGTCTTCCAACGACCGACTTGCAACACTTGCGGAGGTAATATTCAGATACATTGTAGTAAGATTACGTGGTTGTTGGCTACCCTGCGATATGAGTTTAACATTTGTAACAAACTTTCAAAATGTTTTTTTGTTCAATTTAATTTCGTAGAAACCTTTAATAGTCTGAAATTCTTGTAACACAATTTAAGAGCCCAAATTACATTGATATAATGGTTGGCTCGTTGATGTGAAAGTTCTTGTAACAGTTCCTCTCATTTCTTCTTTCCGAACCATGAATTTACGAAGGTTTATTGAAAAAAAATGTAGCTATAAATATTTCTAACGAATTTACTGAAGTGTTTCATCACATAAATTCACAATTGCCATTTTTCTTACTACGGTGTCCCCTGCATCGTACTATCATCTCCCCTCCCCATTACTGCTCCCCGCCGCCTCACATTCCCAGTGGTTCCCTCCACTTCAGCGCGCCTGCTCCCCGCTGCCTTGCCCGAGGCGTCGCCCCTCCCCCATCCCATGCCACCCACATTCGCTTAGGCCGGCTGTCAGTCCCAGGCCAGGCCCTCTGTTCCCCTCATTTCGCCTATCGCTCTTCGCTCGCTTTCCTCAAACACGCCTACATCTCTTTTTCATCCCTCGCCCTCGCCGCCGCCCTCGCCGCCGCCCTCGCCGCCGCCCGCGCTCCGCCCTCGCTCCGCCACGCGACGGTAGGCGGCCGGCCGAACGAAGCCATTTGAAATGCATCAGTACTTGTCTTCCCCTTCTCGCCCTCCCGCCCCCGTCTTTTGGGTTCTGGCGCGCGTGATAAAATATCTCGCTCGGGGCGCTATCTGGCGCTATTTGCGAGCGCTTGATTTCAGCTCGCGATCTCCCGCGTTTCCTCTTCGCTTCGATCCCTCTGGTTAAAGGGCTTTCAACCTAGCTCGGGCATGTTTCAAATGCTGGATCACGTGGATGCACGTCGAATGCTGGCATGCGTTTTTCATACGTCTCCAATTACTAATTTAGAATTTATTTTGGAATGACGTATTAATAGTATAATATTTTTATTAAAAAGCGCAAAAGGGGTGGTCGGAAGAGTTAAAACCTTTAGTAACGCGGTGTTCATCATTTATTCGTTTACTTTTCCGTATATCCTTCCTATCTCTACACATTCTGTTTTTATTTAGTGATTAGCGTATTATGTGATTTTAACTTGCAAATCCGATTACATGCACCGTGCTGTTACCAACATTTATGTTGTTGGGAAATTTCGACGTCAGAGCTACAAGAGAGGGAGTAATAAATGGTTCGAAAATAACCAACAGGTCAGTCGAAAAATTGGATATTCAATTAGTGTATTATGAAAATGTCTACATCAACGTCTTTGGCAACTTCACTATTGAACAGTAACAATTTCGCGAACTCATATTTAATGCCATGAATGTTTAAGAGCGACGTGAATGCATTATTATTTTAATATGAAGAGTAATCCATGATGGAGTAACATCAGAATAAATCTTGATAATTGAGGAAATGACGAGTAGGCTAGTTTACCAATGCAGATCAGCAAAGTAAAGTAATGGTTGCAATTTCTCAAAACCCTTTCCACGTCAAAATGAAGGATTTCAATCCTTCAAGTAGCTAAGAAATTACCTTCAGGAAATTCGAGAATACAACAGAAATGCAAAGAAGAGATATTGTGCAGTATTTGCCTACTACGAGAGCATGTAATCGTAGAACGCGCAGACTATTCTGTTTGAATCGCAGCATACATTTTAAATATCTGAGAATTTGGAAATAAAGAATTGACACATGATAAAAAGCTTTTAGTGTGCCCGTATATATACATACATTACATACATATGTACACACACACACACATAATACATATATATATATATATATATATATATATATATATATATATATATATATATATAGTGTGTGTGTGTATATATATACATTGTTAATGCATTTAATAATTCATAATATAAGCGCAACAACATTAACATGCAAGTGAAAAGTTTCTCTTTCAATCGGAACTCTTCATCAATCACTTTCTCTTTGCGATGATGTACCAGTTTTCAGCATGCACATCCACTTCACTCCCCCTACTTAGCGATTCACGTCACTGCTGCTTTTCGAAACTTCGCGGGATACACCGTATTTCCGCTAAACCCCTCAACGTCTTCGGAACATAGCGAACGTTCTCACGGAAGCTCTACCCGTCGGCGCGGCGGCGGCGGCGGCGGCGGCGGCGGCGGCTCGTCGGCCCCGAGGGGAATACGACAACCCCCGCACGTGCGCGTAGATCATCGGATATTAAGTGCAGCATTATTGTGAAATAGAGCTGCCCCTTTCTCACAAAGCGAGCCTTCTCCCCACGATTTTACGGCTTCTTGCAATTACTCGCGTTGATTTATGGGGGACGTCTTTATGGCGCCTCATTAAAAGTCCGCGGCCGGCCACGCCCCCCTGTGTTGTTTTTGGGGCGGGGGCGCCGCCCTGGGCGGGGGCTCGGAATACACTGCGCGCACTGCGGTTGCTGCTGTCCGCGATGTGATGCCGATCGAAGGGCGGTGCGTCTGGATGTAGGCGTGGCCGCGCGTCGACGGTCAGGCGATGAAAGTGGACGTAAATTCACAAGTTTATGATGTCTTTTGGACGACATGTGGTGGAGGTGAGCTCTAGTTTTCCACCTGTGAGCACTTTAGTGTAACGTTTCAAAAATGAAAGAGTTCTTCGATTAATGTTTGTGGCGCAGTGAAGTCATAA
The DNA here is from genome assembly GCA_011170035.1 of Teleogryllus occipitalis. NCBI lineage: Eukaryota > Metazoa > Arthropoda > Insecta > Orthoptera > Gryllidae > Teleogryllus > Teleogryllus occipitalis. Next base: position 138,761 of record BLKR01002880.1, read on the forward strand.
TGGCAAGACGTCGAATGAGAAACATCGCAGAGGCATCAGTGAACAAATTGAAATAATGAGTAATACTAATACTACTAATTATAATGATAATAATAGTGATGAAGGTAATAATAATAATAATAATAATAATGATAATTATAATAATAATGATCAGGAGTATGTACAATATGCAGAAGGCAGTTATCTTAAATACATGCTGTATTGCTAGAAGCCACCTGAATCTTCAGTAAAGCAACCACACACCTGGTCATGATACCTGTGAGTGGTTGACATACTGACCAGTAAAAACTGTGAAGAATTAATAATAATAATAATAATAATAATAATAATAATAATAATAATAATTTAATTCTCTCTCGCGTGGAGGTGACCTCTTTTAACTTTTTAACTGTTTATAACCTCACCAATCCGTATGAAATTTGGGGGGGGGGACGAAGCGTATTTGCGACGGATTTTCCGGGGACGCTCCTGTTTTTACGACTCGTTATTTTACATTTGCTCTTCATCACGCATTTCATATCATTCTCATCATCATCTATCTACCCGTGTTTTCACTATTCACAGGTAAGGTCTCTCAGGTACAGCCATTATAATAATACGAAATAATGCACGTGCTTGGGTTGTAAAATATGTAAAATATGGACACTATCAGAATCTTAGTTTCTTGGTGAATACTTTTCGCTTATTTTCGAAATCATTAGTTCCCAATCATCTAATGTCAGTTTATTGACACGATGAAAATTTTGCGCGTGCAGAGCTCGTTCTTATTTTTCTGCATTCGCCATTATATGTGCGTGAAGCGTTTTCTCCCGTCCCTCTCCAAAACGTGACTTGCAGAATGGATGACCGTCGCGGGGGCGATGTGGTCAGTTCGGAGAAGTGCTTAAGGCGAATGATGTGTGCGGAATTTCCGGACGTTGCGTTGCCCGACCGTGAATCGTTTGCGTCGAGTGCAATAATATTTCGACGACTTTTACTATCTTAATGCTGTAACTCAATGTAGCAGATAAGGTTTGCATTAATATGCTGTAACATAATGCGTGGCGAATAGTTCTCGCTTTGAGGCTCTTTTTCCCACGCCGCCGACAAGAATGTTTGTGGGGAGGGTGTAGATGTGTGAGTGGGTTTGTGCGTGTGTGTGTGTGTGTGTGTGTGTGTGTGTGTGTGTGTGTGTGTGTGTGTGTGTGTGTGTGTGTGTGTATGGCCTTTCACAGGCGTCCGTTCTCTGATAGTTCAGTAATACATTGATATACATATTGGAAATTGTTGACAGTTTTGTTACTGATTTTGGACAGGACTCAAATGATTGTAGTGCCTGTAAGATTTCACCGAAATATGTGTGTTATTTTTGTTCTTTCCTTCTTCTTCTTCTTGTCTTCTTCTTCGTCCTCTTTTTGTCTTTTCTTCTTTTTCTTTTTCTTCTTATACTATTACATAATAATAATAATAATAATAATAATAATAATAATAATAATAATAATGATAATTGTTGTTGATGTTGTGAACTATATTGAAATATTTTCGGTTGTCCCCACCGCTCGTCACCACCGCGTATGCCGACAATGATGGTCGTGTACGTACAATCCATGGCGCTTCAGTCTGAGGGAGATCGTGTCTTATCTCTGTAATAGTTCTTCTAGCTTCCGATAAACGTTTTAAGAGGCTGTCGTAATTTTGTCTATTATTTTCGCTGAGAATGGATTTCAATTCAATGTAATTTCGCAGCGCACGTACAATTACTCGATACTGGAATATTTGAGTTCCCTTCCGATTTTTGGTGGAGAGAACGAAATATCTTGTAGGACACAGCTTATTTGAAAGACAAGGGACAAATATTCATACTCAGGACGGAATTCGTACTCATAACCTTTTGCAGAGCGACTAAGGGACGGTATAGGTTCATGAATGTCTTGGCACATTCAGACCGGCACTCATTTTATTATTTACTTACAGAAATATATTTGTTAAAACAGTACAGATTTGTATTGCACAATATTGGCGAGGTAACAGGTGCATTCATTGAAAAGGTATCATTTTTATTCATTGTTTAGTTAATCAAGTTTAGAAGGTTTTTAGATTTTGAGGGGTTGCACTCCGGCCTAAGCAACGTTTCTTTCCTCGGGCTAACAAGCGTCGCGACGTGGCCCTGACCTTCTCTGGCGGCCGGCGATTTGCGCGAAGAGCGTCCGAAGCGGTGGGGGCCGGAAGCCCCGGTTGGCGCGCCGGAAATGCCGAGAGCCGCGCGGCGCAGCGCCTCCTCCTCCGCGGCATAACGCGGGCGCTGTGAGAGTGACGCGTACAAATAGCTGCGCGCGCGCGCGGTGACGCACTGCTGTCGCCGCCGCCCCCTCGCTGCCTTTCCCCGCCCACGCCCCCCTGCCGCCGGCTGGCGTGACTAAATGAAGCCCCTCCGGGCGACGGCCGGCGCGTGGTGCTGGGGCAACAGCCCGGGCCGTACGCCCGTATCTACGCTGGTGTGTGTTTGTGTGTGTGTGTGTGTGTGTGTGTGTGTGTGTGTGTGTGTGTACGTAGGTGGGTGGGTGGGGCTTCCACTGGCGCACGGAAGGGAATTTGCTCGCCCCAAGTGTGCGGCTCGGCGTACTAGTTTCCCATGATCCTATCCGGGGTTCGATTCCCGCTCGAGGCGAAAATGGAGTTGTAGCTTTCGTTTAAAATCGTCTTGTTGCTGTGCTGCAGCCTTCCAGCGAAATTGCTTTAGCTCTTGTGTAAACGTGGTAAATAATACGGTGTAAGAGATTTATTTATTATCTATTATCTTTATTATCACCCTATAGTATGGCTCCTGGGCAGCGTACTAGCTTTCTGTGGTCTGATCCAGGGTTCAATTCCCGCTCGAGGCAAAATTTTTACTTGTATCTTTCGTCTAAAATCGTCTGGATTCTATATCTGTTTGACGAATAAAAGCTTGGGCCAGTAGAGACTAGCAAGCTCGAGTTGCTAGTTATGGTGAAGGGAATACGTCATATTCGCCACATATCTCTCTTACCTTCAAGCGTGGGAACTGAATTAGGCCCGTGCTTGGACATCGTGAGCTAGCCGGTCAAGTCGGGAAATCTTCTGAAAATGCCAAATGTATACCTACATATTTATTATCTTCTCTTCGGAGGAAATTTTTTAATTTCCGATTACATTTGGCTCAATTACAGTCGCAAATCAATGTAATGAAAACAGATATAAAATCTATCAGGGAGGGCCAGGGAAATTGTAACATAAAAAGTGGTCCTTTGGGGCAGGACTTGCGTAATATAATCCAACGAGAGCTCCAGTATCGACCATAAAAAACCCTTCTCCAAAAACCCACAAAAGCGAGAACCCTGCGCAAAAGAGCATGCACCCGACTCACAAAAACACGACCGATTGCACCGGTTTTATCCGCCTAAATTACCTCTCAACTTCCAGAGCAATTAGGTTCCTCTAAAAATCGAGCCCGAAAGGGGTCACGAGGGCCTTTCAGGCCCCCTGTGCCCCCCCTCTGTCTCCCCCACTCCATCCCACGCCCTGCGCCCCAGCGCTTACTCCACCGCGCCGCTGCCGCCCCAGCGCACACACAAAGCGCGACCGCCCGCACTGTAGGCGCCGATCAAAGGCTGCGGTGATTGATGTTTGCCCTGCGCCATTCGACTGGTAATCGAAGCGGTGCCGCTACTAGCGCTTCCAAGGAAAACGGACGACTTTTCCCGAAGTGGTTTTCTCATATCTGCGGACACACAAAGGCGGCGAAGTGAGTGCTGGATAGAAGTAAGGTAATTGCGTTAAAATGTACCATTATTTTTAGTATTTTATTTTTTAAAATTTTATTTCCGTCCGTTTCAACTTACAATTTTTTATTACGAAAAGGAGCCAATTAGAAACGAAAAGCAGAAATAAAGGAATTGAAAAACCATCACTAAAGCGTCCGTTACTTTATATTTTGAAAATTGACTTGATTGTAGATTTTATTTTATGTCAATTTTTGACGGTCTGCGAGCTCTCTTTGTATACTTAATTTGTGGAGTCTTATATTGTTTTAATGTCCATTTTTCATTTCGATCTAATCTTCAAAAATTCACGTAACATACTTATTTGTTTAGGGCCACGTCGTGTAGTTGCCAGTCAAAGATCTTCTTATATTGGCCACAGTTAAATGATTATGATGATTTTTTAAAAATTTGATGCCTGTCAGTTTTATATCGATGCCATAATTACGATTGTTTTTATGATTTAAAAATCATGGTCATTAAGAAAGAAAGACAGGGAAGAGAGTTTTGCATGTCAGAGTATGTGATGCCGGAATTATTAATTGATGAGAAGCGAAAGTGAATGTGACGCGAAGATTTTTGCTATTAAATACCTTTATATTTTTAATTTTTTACGAGCAGCTCCTCCAATTGCAGTTTTTGTGTGTGATTCGGGATAAAGCCTATTTTACACGCTTTAAAATGCCGTATTACCCCAAATCCACAGCCGCTTTTCATGCGAAACCTAGTCGAAAATCTGCGCTGATTGATGTTTGAGCAGCGGCGCTCTGTGGTCCCGGCGGCCTCAATGGCGCTTTGCGTCGCCCATTGCGCTGCGGAGGCGGTGCGGGCAGCTCAACCACACTGGCGGCCATCACACGCTCTGCTCCTGCCTCGCTGGCCCGCTACACCTCCACGTAGTGATGCTGTGATTGTCCAATAATGATTACTACAGTACCGGCAGCGTATACAATCTATGATGTCCTTCGTCAAGGACGTATTATTCCTTGACGAAGGACATCATGGATAAGAGCCCAAAATTTATTGCTTATTTATCCTTGAAAATAGATTTTATTACATGAGAGCTTTTTTTTTTAATTTTCAAAATTCAAGTAGTATATGACTTAGTGTAGGGATCACAGAATTTTGAAAATGTGCACATAATTCACTTCTCCCCATAGCACGTCATACGCAGTTTCAACTGTTTTTTTACTTAAAATAAATAAATAAATAATAAATAAATAAATACTCTCGCCTCATGCTGTGGTACATCATGTGACCTCCTCTGGTACTATGAGCTTGCGAGAATTGTTTACTTTCTCACAGCCAGCGTTCAACGTTGCCGTTCGTCTGACTCGCACGAATTCGCGGAAGCTATAAGGGTTTGAACATGATATAAAGACGAGTCGTTGCGTGTCAGTAAGTGTAAATGTTTTTAGATTTAATTTATCTGCCATGTATACTTGGGTTTCTGCAACCTGGCTGATGACTAGATACCGGAAAAATAGGTAGTATGAAGCGTCAAAATATGTACATAAATATGTAACGAAAACAGAATATGTAATAAATATGTAAAATCAGATATAATATGTAATATTAAAATACAATAATTATATAACGAATATTTATATAATACGAAATTACATTTACAAAAAAATTCCTAAACAAATTTTAAGAATACTACAAAGGTTTTAAAAATCTCTTGGAGAGCACAAATTTATGCACGCTTTGCATCATACAACTTCCCCGTCAGTAGCGAAACCTTCATGACTAACTGAAGAAGGTGTGCCAGACTGAGAACACCGTCCGCGTCTTCTTGTGGCATACGTCGTGTAGAGAGCACACAGTAATAAAGTAGGAAGAAGTGCGATGTTTTTAAAAATACTTCTTTTCATAAACAATAAACCAAAATATTGAAGAAAATTGATAGAATAAAAAAATATTTTGCAAAAATAGCAAAATATGTAAAATATGTTATATAGTACGAAATATGTAAATATATGTAATGAAAAAGTTTGATATTGTATTAGAACGGCGGCGATTTGCTGAGATTACAATTTTTAGAACGGTAAGCAGAAAGACAAAAATTATGTAATTACATAAAAATCCGGTCTCTACTGATAACAGCTGATCAGCTGTTGCGGTTTCGTCCAATCGGGAGCTCAACCGTCACCACAGTGACGTCTCCGTGATGACGTTTTAGCTTTGGATGTCACCGTAACAGCTGATGAAGTGTCATCGGGCAGGTTAGGGTATAAACACTAAGTAAAATGCCAACTATACGTGATGCAATGAGCGTAGTAATGTGCGGAAACAGCGCATCTAACAGTCAGAGTCGCTTATACGCTACCGGCACTGTATCTGGAACCTTAGGGGCCACTTTGGTAAAGAGGGCTGCAGTATAATCTCTGTTGCGGGAAAGTGTGCTCCTTATTTTTCACTTATGCCATATTTACGAATTTGTGTCTATTACTGTATATAGGACACACGGGCGATACTATTTCTAGAAGTAGTGGAGTGTTTTGTGTCGATGTTTTCTTTAAAAAAAGTTACAAAACCGTCTCATTTCCGTAGAGTTTATATATATAATTATGATAATGGTGATCATGTGAATTGTCAAACAAATCGATGCGCGTAGGCAAGGAAGGGGAGTTGACCACTTCCTCACCCCCTTCCCTCTAGAGGATCATATTAGTGGTTTGCCTTTGTTGTCCGTTAGGCCCAGTTTCGAAGGGTAGTCATGGGGATTGAATGAAGGCGATTGATAATTGATTACTCATCAGATGGTGTTTAGATATGGTACGTGGTGGTATGAGAAGCCAATTTCGCCACAATCGCACGCTCGGCATACTCCCTTGCCTTTCAAGGGATTCACATCCGCCGCCTTTGGCTCTACGTACTTGGACGCTGCTCCAAGCCTCTGCACTACGGATCTTCAACCTGTGTTCAGCGGAGCCCTAGGGTTCCTTGAACCGTTGACAGGGGTTCCGCCAGTAATCAATGTTTGCTCAGCCAAAACACGTAAAATGGAAGTCATCTGTACAGGATTTTTTGCATATAGGAACGGGGTAGTGGACTGTTTTATTAAAATATTAGATTAATATAATATTTAAAGTCAAATTAAATTATTAATATAAATTGGGTGTATAAAACTTTAATGGGCAAACCATGTAAGATTGATCAACCAATTAAAAAATTATAAGAATCAAACCAAAAATACATAAAAATAAGATTCTTTTTCATTTTTAGACATAAATGAATGTATGTGAATTTTGTTCACACCTGATGATGCACAAAACCACATTACGAAACGTCGTGTATAAGAATATGTGAAGAATAAAACACTTCGTAAAAAAAATTTGTGCTGTGATTATCCAAAGAGAAAAAAAGGATACATAAGTGTTAAATTATAAATATTATGTCAGAAGCACTGTATTTTATGTGTATTTTTGACTGTTTAATTACTTTTGCGTATTTGCGTAGAAAAAAAGCTTTGATAAACGATTTTATATGCTACTTAAACATGAGGTTCCTTCAAGGAAACCATGATCTCAAAGGATTCTGAAAGGGTTAAAAGGTTGAAGACCTCTGCTGTACACCACTGAAGTCAGCGGTCGTCCGACGGTCGTTTGGACCGGCTGAGTTAGTTCAGATCAAACATTACTGTTGTCTCTGCTGCGACTCAGAACTGAAGATGGAGTGTTTGAATCCCGACGGTGTCGGATTGTCCACACTTAATTCGTAGGTAGCTACACCGAATTCAGCTGTTGTCGAGACGAACATTTTAGAGACCGGCAGTTCTGATCGGAAGTTTTCTGCGGTTTCTCCGATCAATACCAAACGAATGCTGGAGCAATACCCTAGGAAACGGTCCGTGGACCTCGGGCGATTTTCCTTTCCTCTTCCTTAAATCCTCTTCCCTTATTCACACACTTAGACTTAATTGTATTGTACTCCAACGCACATCAGAGACCAATCGGAAACTTAGAACTTGTCCTGGCTGAGGCGGTGCACCGCCGGGGGAGAAATCTGACGCGAATACCCCACAAGCCAACAGTGGCGGATCCGGGGGGGACGGGCATCCCCCCAAAAGGTCTAGGGCTTTGGTTTGTTACAGTCTTTTATTTGGCAAAATCAATTTAAATATTTATGTTAGAATTTTGTAATTATTTGAAAAATAATATTCTTTAGTTATATATATGCTACACAATGTAAGTTCAATATAATTACAAATATGTTTATTAATAAGCAAAAATATATGATGCTTCCACCTAAATGATAGTCTGGATCCGACGCTGCAAGCCGACGTGTATGTTGGTGGGTGCCCGATCTCTCCATTCACCGGGGGAAGAACACCACTATTTCATTGATAAAATATTCACTACATTAACGGTGTTAATGACGGTTAAAGAGCCCGGAAACGTCTATAATTCAATTCATCAAGACCATTCGGTGTAGGCGCTTGGCTGCAAGCGCCTGTGAAGTGATACCGGTGTTTCAGTAATGTCCTTTAACTGTAGTTGCAGTGCCTTCAACTGCAACCCGCTCGCCGCAGCAGCCTAACCAAACGTTGCGCTATAGCGAGCTGGGCGGAATGTTTAAAGTGAGAATTTTCGTTCCCACTCAGTGAGAGGATTTGAAATGTTAATAATAATCTCTCCCTGAAGACTCCATTTCTTGAAGGAATGTGGCTACGTATTTTCCATTTCTAAGTGTACGGGAGCTGACACAGCCAACCATCTAGTACTGAATTATTCTCTGTCAACGATTTCAGCGGATAGCGTACATTAGATTTGTTCTTTTCTTTCTTTTTTTCTTTTCAGTTTAATGACTGAAAAACTTGTATTGTTCTTGTGTAATTTTCCGAGTAACGGACGTTCTTATTATGTCTCTGTTTCGAATGTATGGGCTCGAGACTCCAGGATAATCTTACTGAACGTAATGATTTATTGACTTTCTTGTAGGAACGAGAACACTCGATTCAATAACCTCATAACTTCTTGTGTTCGAATGTTGTGAAACATTCGGTTGACGTATGTAATTTCTTCAGTGCGATAAGAACTTGTGGGAGACCATATTCACATTTACAGCGTTATTTCCTCCTTCCTATGAAAGTATATGCCTCTGAATTGGTAATCTGCAATTCTCTGCGTCGTTTCTTTCAGATATTGTCCGAATCATAGAATAGCTTCTAGTATTATTGATCAAATTGTTCTGTTACGATAATCAAAACTGAAGGAGTCACTTTCTCATAACTAGTACTATTAAATAGTTCGTAATAAACAGTTTTCTGCTTGCGACAAGCAACTTTTCGTAGTGGACTATTCTTGAAATTACCCAACGAGCAACACAATAATTTGTTTTCGTCGGATCTTGCCCACTTTAACCTCGTTTAGTCCCTCTGGCTGACCCGAATTCAAACAAAGCGGCGCCCAAAGCGGATCGGGAACAATCGGAAACCGTTTCCCGGGCACAATGCGTCGCGTCGCGGCCTCCGACATCATTAGGCCGCCGGAGGGCGGAGCTCCTTCTTCGGGGGGATGGCAAGCTTTTCAAAATACCGATGTATCAATATTGCAACGTATTGTAAGCTCTAACATAAAATATATTGGTATTTCGATAAGTCATATTTGATTGTTGGTGCGTCTGCAAGAAGAAAAGATGGGAAGTTAATAAGCTGTAAATTCTAAGTTTCCAGACTTAATACATATTATATGATAGGATCTAATGCTACAGCATCCAAATTTTTAGTTACAGTACTGTTGTGAAATTGGAATAGATTTTATTGAATTTTGTTTAATAAATACGAATAATTAATTCGTACGAAATACGAGTTAGTGATCTGAACTTTTACTCTCTCGCCCCTTACCCGTGGATAAATTCTATTGCTAAATATAGAAAAGAAATTCCTCTAACTCGTGGTATTACCTGAATCAATGTTTTGTGGGTTCTTGATGCCGAGAAATTGATTGACGGCAAAATGTCTTTCTCTCTGTCCGTCTGTCTGTCCGTCCGTCTGTGATCAACGCTATCAACGCTTAAACTGATCGGCCGATTTTCTTCAAAACTAATATTCCCCAATCGATCTGAATGAACTCGAGGCTTTGGAGTTTCAAACGGATATTCTCTGTTGTAATCACATATCACTGAAACATTCTTAATATCAATATACTGATCTAATCAACGAACAAAACAAGCACAGTCGACTCCAGTTATAGTGAACTTCTGAGGACTCACATGTTTGGTTCATTTATATCTGAGATTCACTATATCCGATGATGTCAAAAATAAAAAGAATTGCTCCACAATTATTGATTTTATTAATACACAGATGCAGCAAAATTCATTAACAGTATCAACTCAAAATTTCAGTATCTTCATTTGTTCTTAAATATCAATTATTTTCAATTGTTTGCTTCGTACATTTTTCATTTTTCATTTCTCTAGAGCCTTCTCCAGCCAGAGTTTGTGGTCTCCCCGTACTTGATTCTGCATTGTCCTCTGTTTCTAAGTTTCGTAATGCAGTCGTGACCATTTCAATACTTCTTTCACTATTGGAACACTGTCCCACTCTCCGGCCCTTTTACTCGCCTAATAACATCCCAGACCCAATTAATTTCCAGGACATATTTCGTACGTTCACTATATCCGAGGTTCAGGTTCACTATAACAGAGTCTTCTTTTGCTTATTTGTAATGTAAGTGAAACGGGAGCAGTGACTTCAGTTCACTATAACCGAGAGTTCACTATGCCCGGAGTTCACTATGCCCGGAGTTCACTATGCCCGGAGTTCACTATGCCCGGAGTTCACTATGCCCGGAGTTCACTATGCCCGGAGTTCACTATGCCCGGAGTTCACTATGCCCGGAGTTCACTATGCCCGGAGTTCACTATGCCCGGAGTTCACTATGCCCGGAGTTCACTATGCCCGGAGTGTTTCCAATTATCAACTTGTTTATGAGAACACAATATATCGTGGCCATCCGTAACATTCGCCGGTGGCGGCAGCCGCGCTCGCAGCTTCCGTCTGTTCCGTAACGAGCGCCGCGGTAGCAGCGGGGTTTATCGCCGCGCTGCGCTGGGGAGTGATGTAACTGCGCGAGGCGCAGGTGCGGGTGCCGCACGGGCGGCCGCGCAGTGCAGCGCGCGGGCGGCGGATAACGGTCGCACGCGGCGCGCGCAGATGCGGCCGCGCGGGCGGAGGCTGCTGCAGCGTCTGAGCCGAGGCGGGGATCTGGGCTGGGCGAAATTAGACCCAATTTGCACAGTTCCTTTTGACTGGAGCTGGCATCTGAGTGATAGGTTTCCTTCCGATTCTTTCCCGCCTATCCATCGGAGCCTCCGAGTGCCCTCCGGTTGGTTCTTGACCGCGAAATTCAAGTATCTCACATTTTCCTATCTCGTGTATTTTCCTTGAACCAGACGGCGATGCAAGTATGTTCACAACGCGCCAGGCTCATAATTGGGGAGGAATTTCTGATCACATTCGACGTATGAGGAAAAATAGCCTTCTGAGACGATGTGGATCTGGTTACCCGTGGAGCGTCGTCGCCCGGAATATTGACTCCTACGCATATACATGGCCTTTATCTAACTTTCCCAGGATATGATTTCTAGCAACAGTCGCTATATATAATTATGCATCATAAAATAACTATTAGTAATGTGAAGTAAGATTACGTAATTTAACTTGTTATTCATGACGTGCTGTACTGTTACTGTACAAATTATTATTATTATTATTATTATTATTATTATTATTATTATTATTATTATTATTATTATTATTAAATAAAATACGTAAAATGGAAAAGGGGTGTCCACAAATTCTACGTCTAAATTACTTGGCATTTTATTCCCTTCGCGTCATACATCAAGCAAAGAACGGTAGGCAACAGATACACAAGCACATTCTGATTGGCCCAGTAAACTGAGCGGGTCTCGCCGTGTGAACGACTGGAACAGGACCTCCGATTCCTCCGATTCCGTTTTTACCTCCGTCGGTTGAACCGGAGATAACCGAAGGAGCACTGTAATCGCGAGCTCCGATTCAATTACTCGGAGGCGAGGCTCCGCATGCCAGCACTACTTTTGACGAACGATGTCGGTCGGAATTGTTGCGACTACGCGCATGCACAGGGCGTCTTCTGGGACAACAGAGCGGCTTCTGCGCGTGCGTGCGTTTACTTCAACTCCCACATCGTCGTCCAAAAGGAAGAGTGCGTGTTGGGTCAGTTGGTGGGAAACGAAAGTGCACTAGGGCGTCAGATGCGCTGCTGGAATAAGATTGAAATACCGAAAATATCCGATAATGAGATGTACTGAAATTGATTGAAACTGAATTCATTGGGAATAAATGAAATATACCATTTTTAAGAAGAATATCGTGTTAGAGTAAGGTAATCAGGTACTGAGTGGTTTACAATTAATATAGAATTGTAAAATAAAATGAACCATTGATAAATGAAATACGGCACATGATTTTTTTTTAAATTTTGTGATGTCTTGTATTATATACATTTCTTTAGCAAATTAATTTCTCTTTTCTAGCTTCAGATTCTCTGGAATCGAGTCACTGTTCAGTGAATTAATCAAAATCAATAATTTCCGTTGTCACTGCTAGCTTGTAATTTCATGTGTGTACCTGATTTCATATCACTTTTTATTGATTTATAATTACCAATCGTCTCTATACATTTAGTTTTCTACTAATGATTTTAGGGGGTAGCGTTTTTTAAATTCATACTCAATTTGAAAACCAGAATTTCAGATCATTACATATACCGTGAATAAGCATGTAAAAATCGTGATGTCACAATGAAACAATCTATCTATTGGAGAGTTAAATAGTTTTTTGGGTCTATTCGCCTTCTCCGACGATTGTTTGAAAGTCGGTCAACGCGAACTCTCTGTATACAATCTTGTCTTTATCTGCTATGCTCTTCTTCCCTTTATTATCTTTATCACGAGTCTCCTTTTGCCGTTTCCTTCATATTGCTCATAGATCTGGTTACTTTTTTGTTTGAAATTGTTCTTAAAAGTTGCGTTGGAAATTCTTACTACTAACTTAAGGCTAAGTGTAACAATTTACTATAACACAAACTTTCGTCTTCTGCGTACTTAGCCTTTCCGAATATTTAGTGTCCGCCTTCACACCCATTATAAACCCCAGTTTTGTGCGGTTTCCAACCGCTCCTTTCGGAAGACGGGGGACACCGATGTCTTCTTCGTCAGTGACTTATTATTCTTTAAAAAACTCTCTGATCGACGCGAATTTAGGATGAGACCATTCCATTTAATATTGGTCAGGTCAGACCGAGGCAACTCTGTATTCTTATCGCGCTGGTTGGAAATGCAACGGAGTGGCATGAGCGCCTCAACTTTTAAACGCATTCCTTAAAAGTCAAAACTAGTATTACTTTCTGTTTAAAATGTGGAATTTTGATTCGGATGCATTACCATGTAAAGTTAAGAATCTGCGATTGAAGCAGTTAAAACTCAAAAGCAGCTACGGCTGCGGCAACAACAATATTGTTCGAGGGTGTTAGATCGATTCCTGCAAAAGTCACTGATGTTTTCATCTTGTGATTGTAGTGGAATAAGTGAAGACAATCTTTTAGCGTTCCGTTCACGTGTAATCATCGCAATCAGAAAATCACAATCATTTTAAAATGTTAATGGCGAGGGGAGTAACGTTTCATCTCTCTCTACTCGGACTTTAGCCGTTGTCAGCCATTGTCAGCCCACTTCAGCCGACGTCAGCCATTCCGTTGAATATTCCATACAAGGAGAAAAGTCCTCATGCGAGTCCAAATTGTTGGTAAATCATTGGATACAGTCACAAAATTTCAGCTCAGTGTGTTACATCGGCCTTCTGAATTGCGGGATGGCGGTTTCGAAGCCGACGTTGGTATCCGACATTGCCCTTATCGCAAGGAACGTTGCCATCCGGAAATCTACGCGCTCACCGCCTCCACCTCTCGCGGGCCACCTCGTTAGAGCGCGCCGCCGCTTCTGGGACGACACGTGGAGCGGTCCACCGCGCGTCTGGAAGAGGCGCGTGTTTCCCCCTGAGAGTATGATAAACGCACGAGGGTGTCGGGAACGTGAGCTTTTGTGGTTGACAATGCAAAAGGAATTTTTGTGTTTGAACTTTAAATATAGTTACAGTCGACTCCGCTTTTAGTGAACTTCTGTGGACTAACATTTTTATCTCACTGTATCAGAGGATGTCAAAATTAAATAGAATTTCCCCACAATTATTGATTTCATTAATAATGAGATAGAGTAAAAAGTGTGTGTCGCTTCACAGTTCCTCACTACGATTGACCATGACGGTGGAGTTACAGACTCGGATATAATACCGTAATGGATGATAGTAGTATCGTCTTGAATGTCGGTAGTGAGGAACGGTGAAGTGACAGACGCGCATGTACTACCGTTATGGATGACGATTGTGAGGAACGGTGCAGTGACGGAATTGGATGTACTTCAGACATGGATGATGATAGTGAGGAACAGTGGAGTGACAGACTCGTATGTACTGCCACTGTCCTGGATGACAGTAGTACATCCGAACCCCGCCGTCCAGCACCGCGCCCGTGACATACAAAATTCGTCTCAACGTACGCCCCATCGCGGCCATCTCCGCGGCCGGCACGTCGCGCCGTTAGGGCGCGACCGCGCCATTGGAGCCGCCCATTGAGCGTCTCTCCGCGGGCGGGGGCGGATCGCGCGTGTGGGAAACGCGTGTGGGAGTTGGGAGCGCCTGCCCGCGCGCCGGCGGGAGCGCGTTCGCACAGCAGCGGGGTGGAGGAGAGGGCTGGACCGCTACGGTGCGGCGTGCGGGGGGCGGGGAGGGGTGGGGAGGGGCGAGCGCGCCACGGATGAGGGCGCCCATTGACGCCGCGCCGCCGCCGCCCACCGCGCCCTTCCTGTCCGGTGGCGGCGGCCAGCTCGCCCCGCCCCGCCCCTCTCCGCCCCGCTGCGCCGCGCCGCGCTTCGCGCCGGCCCGCCCGCGCCCGCCGCCCGCAGTCGCTGTCCGACCGTCCGCCGCCCCGCTCGACAGCTCGACAGGTGCCGCTCGGCTCCGCACAGCGCCGCGCCGTCCGCGCCGCGCCGTGCCGCGACCGCTTGTTGTGTGGTGGTGTTGCGCGTGGGAGGCAGCCCGCCCCTCCCCCCCGCGGCGCTGCGCGAGGCGACGGGTGCCGGTGTTGTTTTGTTTTTTGTTGTTGTTGTGAGGACGCGCGCGAAACGAGCGAGCGAGTGGCGTGTGTGCGAGCGATCACGTGCGTGGACAGAACGGGGAGAGAGGGAGAGGGAGGGAGAGGACTTGACGAGACACGAGGTGCCTACTTGGCTGACGCAGCTCGTGCACGTGGTGGTTGCAGCAGAGCGGCCCGCTGTGGGCAGCGCGTGGAGGTAAGGCTTCAAAAGCTATAAAGTGCGCGCATTAAACTGAATGAAGTAGTGAATAATTCACTTGTTTCGTTTCGATTCGCTGCGAGACTGCTTGGACGCTGAGTTCTATTGCTTGTTGATTACCATTGGCGTGGGCTCAGGGAGCCCTGGAGGACTGTGACCCCTAAAAAGTTTGAAAGTGGCCCCGTAGTTTTTCATAATAAAATATTTCATTTTCGAAAATACTTTCAATGTGTGTTTCCTCCACCCCCCTTCTTTTACATGGCAGGGGAATTGTTGTGTGATATTCGGGAAAGACTTTCCCAGACATCCGGCAACCCCGCAAGTCTTCGGACATGAAATCAATGGTACACTTATTTTTATCATGTCATTAAAAGTATAATTTCATTGTCTTTGATTTTTTAAATTATCTGGTAAAATGTGCCATATAAATAAAAAAGACTGTAAGGTAAAAAGAGACCCAGAAATGTTGCTCCCCTCCCTCTTGTTTAGGCTATACAGCCATTATTGATCATCTTCCCTATTACCAGAGTTTGTATTGGCAGCTTGGTCTCTACGTACGATTTTTTATCTCGTCGTCACGTCTTGATATCAAATTGTTCAAAGTATTAGTCACTTTAGCCGGGAATCGAATTCGAGTTTCCTGATTTATGCACTCTACCATCTTCCCATCAAAACGGTGACTTGATGTTAATTTTTACGATTTTAGGAACCGGTGTTGTTTCATTCTGTAGTACAGATCCTTTACATTGTTTTGTTCAAATAAATCTTTGTCAAAGGCACAGAATAGATGTCTATTCGTCTTTTTCTTCTATTCGTTTAGCTTACAAATGCAGAGCGCTTTGGAATTTCAATTTTCAGAAAAATCTTCACAAAATAGACTCTCAGTAGTGTTCAGAGTTTATGAGGTCATAGGAATTGATAACCACTTTTCTGCAACAAGTACTACATTGTCTTAATTGATGCACGAGTTTGCTATTGAAAGAAACTAATCGGCTTGTTTGTGCTAGAATGAGATCAGTATGACATTTCAATAACAAAATAACTTTCTTTTTAATTCTCAGATATCAAAAGTTTCTTTTAGGAATTCGTCTTTTTTTTTTTTTTTTGTAGGAAAAGTTTATATTGAATAGAATGTACTTTAGGGTTCAGTTATATCTATGATATAAGTTTACAGAATGATGCATCATATGCATTTGGGAAAATTAATAGCAACTTATTGGTGAACTGAAAGGTTTACATGGATCTTTCCTGATAATACTGAGCCTAATAGTCTAATAACAGTAGTTATTTGTACAAAGCAATATCATTGTATATCTTTTGTAACACGATCGGATTTCGGAACGAAAAAAATCTTCAGTGTTCAATCCGATGTTTTATTTTTCCCTGAAACATGACGGAAAATGTGTGAGTTCTTCTGTTCATTCTTCTCCTTCGTCTCCTTATTCTTCTCCTTCGAGTAAAAAGAAGGAAAATAAAGAAAGAAATTTCTTTATTTTCCTTCTTTTTACTCAAAAGAGGCATGTCACCATGATCTTCCAGGAGAATTTTTTGTACCTTGGTCATTTAGGAAATATTAATTGTCGCTATGTTCACGGTAATCTCAATGTTTTAAACTGAACTTAAACTAAGTCTTCTTTTATTAAGTTTCTTAGTTTTTGTTGGACAAATTTGGCGATTGGCATTTTCTTTCTTATAATTTCTTGATAACTAGTGGTTCTACTATATCATGGAATTTAAGACTTAGATCGCGAATGTAATGCTAAAGCCCCGATTTCGAGGAGTTTTAATTGGACTTCTCTGACGATATTTTGGCTGTTACTATTGCTTATATGTTTTTGGTGGTTTTTTGATTACTTCTACACTGGACAAAAGTGTGAGTTTCACTTGCGTTCTGAAATTTCAATGATATAAAATATTAATTTATTTCACTGAATATGCTTTTTATTAGAATACTGTTCCCATTAGCAATTTGAATCTTCATGTGGATATTCTAAACAGTATTATTTCAAGTGCATGGTGCAACATTTTGCGGATCATTAGGAATATCTCCAGAATTTGGAGGAATACGATACAAAAGTGACATGGGAAAAATTTCCCGATCTGTTGCCGAATTCGTATTGGAGACTGGGAACTGAAGAGAAAACAAAGGGTTAAAAGAGAGTTATGTCTTTGGTTTTCCGACACCTGTAAAGATAAATCAAATCTGGAAGAAGTCAGTGTATTGAAATTAATGAGCATAGTCGTAGTGCTTTAAACTTTGATTTTATTGAATACCTTACCTGTATTTCATGCACAGAACACAACAGTAATGAACGTCGAACTCTTTGATATTATTGCAAAATCTTGTTATTTAAACACAAATAGCTGTATCTAGATAAAACGACATACGATACGAAGACGCGGCGGTGATCCTTCCCTTTTCGAAAATATGCTAGATTAAAAATATTTTTATTTATTATTAATGGTATATTCATTTTGTTGATTATCTTAATTGTATTAACAATGAACGAATTTTTGAAATATAATATTTCAATGTCCTTCTCTCAGTTCCAAGTAAAAATGTAAGCACTAGTAGAAATATTTATAAAAATATCGTTTAGATGTTTTAATTTCAAGTTGCGTGTAAATTTAAAATACAAATGAAAACGAAGCGTAATGAATTAAAACAAGTAATATATCATAAATGCCGACCTGGATGGCCGAGGTGGCTAAGAGCGAGTATGGACTCAGCGCTTCGGTCCGAAGGGTCGCGGGTTCGAGTCCCGCATTGGGAATGGTTGGTTGTCCCTTCACTTTGTATGTGTTGTCGCCGAAGGGCTTCTCGTTCTGCTGACCCCAGATCAGAGGAGCCCGCAAGTGTCTAGTGTATGGTCGAATATGCGTCCCATCGGGACGTAAAGGGTAACCGGCTGTTGGTTGGATAAAATATATATATATATATATATATATATATATATATATATATATATATATATATATATATATAATAAATGCATACAGTCAAAAACCTAGTGTCGATTTGTTTTTGTTTAATTCGTCCTCCCAAAACTTGTTTGAAGCCGCCCTTGCCCCTAGCATAACGCTACGATGGGCGTAGCTCGGCTCCTAGGGCAGCGCTCCGCCCAGCGCGGTGCGTCGCAGCCCTGACGACGCCGACGAGGTCGTACGCGACAAGGGCGGGCGGCGTTTTTCGGCGGACGCGACGCAACAAGTGGATTGTCGATCAGACGCTGAGGCGGCGGCGACGGATCGCTTTTTGCGTCGCCTCTCCCCGCGTCTCGTCTCGTCGCGTTGCCGGCGCCGCGAGATGATCCTGTGCGGAGACACTGGCGCTTCGGCACAGGAAGGCGGGGGCCACACCGCTCCGCGCCGCGCGGGCGACGGTGTTGTGGAAAAAATCGATGATGGAGATTGAAAGAGATTGGAACTAGGTACTTTTTTTTTGTGACATCTTCCCAAGCATTATTAGGCATTGAAATTGGAGTAACTCTCCTTTCATGTAGTCAGTCATAAGTAACTTGGAGTAACTGTTCTTGAACCTAGTAGTTTCGTATCATATAATTGCCTTTATCCCTGTCGGCCAGGCGCTCGGCGCCGTGAGTACTCGGGGTTCTCAGACGGTCACCCATTCAGGGACCCCACAGCGACTTGAGCTGTTTGCCTCACCTCCGCCATGGGAGAACAGAGCTCAGTCTTGTCTTCAGTGTTGTCCTCACTTATCGGTCGTATTTTTATTATATTTTGTACATTTTCCTTATGTTTTTACAAATAATGTTGTACAATGACATGTTATTTTCATTAATCGGTTGTTGAGGCTTGTTTTTGGGAGAGCATGAGTTTTTTGGGTGAGCAACAGACGATGATTCGGGTTGACAACAACATTCCTGCCGCCTTTTCCTCCCTTGCCAGAAGGGAAAATTATGAAAAACAATAATTTAAGAATTATTAGTTTACCTCAGCATAAGAATTATTGAATATTGAAGAAGTTATCAGTGTTACCTCGTCTGGGCGAAAGAAGATTGTTTTCTGTCGTAATTCGGGCGTAACACAGTATCTAGCAAGGCTGCGCCCCCAAAACTCTGTTTACGGAGTCTGCACCGCTGTAAGGTAGACCGCTACCAACATGACATTCTATCTTTCATTTCCTTCGCTCTTTACATGAGCAAGGCGTGCGAACCACTCGGCTTCCCGATCCCCAACAATGCGATCCCATCGCGTCTTATTTGGAACGACGTTGGATTCTCGGAATGTTGACAATACGAAATGCTGTCATCTGGCCGGTTCCCAGTAGCTGGCGCAATCTCGAGAGCGTCTTTGAAAGCAGTTCAAATTTTCAAAGCAGTTTTAGTCCTTCCAAAGAGTTTCATATGAAAGACGAGTTGCCTTTCTCTCTGGAAGCCCGCCCGCGGTTCCAGAAGTCCAACGCGGGACGTTGAAAATGTATACCCTTTGCTGTTAATGAGCGCCAAGGAATTGTTATAAATGATTGAATTCCAAGTACGGCACCAAATTTCAAATAATTGTGGTCGCCTATGTGCCAACATCAGTATTATTTATTTTACTTATTGGTAATGGATTTAGTTGAACCTAACAGTGCCTTCATAATTCAGTTTGTATAGCTAATCCCTAATCACCGGTGTTGTACATCCCTAGTGCGCGGCCAGGGTTATTTAATCCTTCTCCCTCCGTAGATGTCGAGTTTTGAAACATGCCCGGGCTTGCGTGCGGCGCCGAGTTCCTGTACAAACTTGCAAGGATTGCGGTCCCTCGAACTCCGGAACCGAATTGCGCACTGTGAATATTACCGAATTGTACTGCCTTGATGTCGTTCCAATAGCACCATATTTCATAGCGAGCCGGTCGGTTTATAATTTTTTATTACTTATGAAGACATTCTATCCAAACGTTTTGTATGTAACGAATCCTTAAACCATATGCAATAATATGAAAAACGAATTCTCCTTTAGTTGCTTAAACGTCATGATGCAATCTCGGATACGAAGGAAATTGTGTTATAGATTAAGCAACAAATAATTCCCTAGAATGTTTTAATCCATTTGCCGTATGTGTGTGGATTCTGAAGACGGGCAACCTTGACGGCCGCTGTCTACAAACGCACGTTGAAGGTTGATGTCTTCCAGAGGATTCGAATAGTGTCTGACCATGTGCACTCATATCCGGTACTTTATTGCTTATTATGCCATCGTAACGCAATAATCTTTACTGAATGTATTTCCTGTGATGTAACATCGACTATAGTCAACAATCGTTACCCATGTACATGTGTCACATTATATTTTTGAACTGAGTTCTTGTGTGCTTCGATTTTATTCTTTCACGTGAATTTACAGCGGGCAATTAATTAATCAATTAATTTATTAAATACATTTTTATCTAAATACTAATTTTGATACTTCTATTTAGATACAAGTACCTAATACTAGTATTTAGATACCACAATTTAGATACAAATATTATAAAAATAGTTGTATTTTATATTTATGAATAAATCTTAGTGTAGAATGCAAGAGTTTTGCTAAAAACATTTCCATATAGCCTACATTGGAACCAGTGTATTCAATGACATCAATTGATTATTAAATATTTTTCCTTGTTGGCTTCTCCAATCCGTGGAATTATAAATAATGTTCTTATGCAGTAAGTTCAATCCAATTTTTCTTGTTCTCAAATGTGATTCGTATTAAATACACAATTTACAATTTACTAAAGTTCAGTAAAATTTTAATCGTTCTCTATTGGGGAATTTTCGGCATGAATAGTAGTGTTTTATTATACTAAAGCCGACGTTATTATGTCATTGGGAGAGTAATAGCGATCCGTCGTAAAATATTACATCACCAGCATTTTCTAAATCTGAAAACACATTTTAGTTTAACTGTGTTAAAAAATAGTACGTTGGGCGAACGCCGTACCACGCGACGACCTGCAGGAAAAAACAAAGTCCTCCGTTGACTGGCACATGCGCCGCGAGGGCTGACGTCCCACATAATTTTCACATCGACTCCCCTTTCTTGTCCCGGAACAATATCTTAACCCGGCGTCGAGTTGCCGTTGTTGCGGAGCGGGCGGAGGGGGGGGGGAGGGGGCGACGACGTCGTCGGAAAACACGCTCCGCCGGCGCACCCCGGAACCGCCAGGCGCCCTGACACGCGCGTCAGCGCATCGCGCGACGGAGCTTTTCAATAGCGCCGAGATTAATTATTCGGCGGACGCCGCGCTGCGCCGCGCCGCGCGGCGGCGGATGGGCGCAGCGGGCGGCGCGAGAGGGGAGGGGAGGGGAGGTCCCGCCCGCGCGATGTTAATTTAATGAACCCCGGCGGAAGATTAAACGGCGCATTCTTCTCCGCCGCCGCGAGATTAAATCCCGGGCGAATCCTCGCGGATGCGCCGGGCTACGGAGGTGCGCGCGGCGACGGATGGGGGGAGTGGAGGGCGGCGGCAGGTGTTGCTGAAGAGGTGGCCGTGGTGGAGAAGAAATTGCTGTGTTGTGGATGTCCCTGAGGGTGGAAATGGATGCGATGGCTTAGGACCCCCTGGGTTCCACGTGAGTGAAGGCGACAGGGTTCGTTGATGGGGTAGATGATTGTTTGGGTACGGTGGAGATGACGGCAATGAGGGTGGTGGGTATAGTTATATTGGTGATGAGAGTAAAGGCAGTGATAGTTTCGAGGATAACTGTGGTGGTTTTGGTGATGACTGTTGGTGGTTTTGATGATGACGGCGGTGGTGTTGGTGATGGCGGTGGTGGTTTTGGCAAGGGTAGAGGCGTTTTGGGTGAACATAGATGCGGTAATGGCGATGGCGATGAAGGAATCGCTTAAGGAGACAGTAATGGAGGTTGTAATGGTGGAGTGGTTGATGAGGCTAAGGAGGTGACGGCGGCCGCCAAACGATCGAGGGACTTGTGTTGCGGAACGTGTGGCAGGAGTCGAGGGGCTGGACTGGGTGGCAAGAGGGCGAGGGGCGTGTGGCGAGGGGCGGTGGGCGAGGGTCCCGGGGCGTGAGGCGATGTGCTGGGGGTGGGAGTAGGGGACGAGGGTTGCGGGGCCCAGCGTCTTCACCAGAGAGAGGAATACGCGCGTTGCATTTAATTCCACGGCGGCGGCAGCGCTCCAATTGCTTCTTTCGCTCCGGAACCACTGTCCTGGCCTGCGGTTTTCGCTCTCGACGCCTCCGCCATCTCCATCTAATCCTCCTCCTGCTTCGTCTCGTCAGCTGAATGGCCGCCAATTTTTTAACTCTCTCTGCTGCCTCTCCGTTTGGTGATATTATTTATTCTTTTAGGAATTTTCTTGATACCTGTTATCTTCAACATCCTCAATAAATGAATCTTGTACCATACACTAGACCCTAATGTACTTTCGTTCACCTCGTATCTGAGATTAACATGCCTCGAGGACCTCCACGATACAAAACCTGCATCGTGGAACGAAATCTATCCGCTGGTTCAGATTCGAAATCGCAACCCTTCCAACTTTGGTGTTGGTTGATATTGAACGCGTTCGAAAATCCAATTCCTTTTTGCCCTCTATGTTGCAGATATTCCACTGATGTTTATGCATTTTGGAGAACGATTTTTCTAATTTCAATTTTTTCTTAATCTCTCTTCTTGATTGTCTACCGTATCTTGTCAGTTGTACCTTCTACATCCTCCTGCCGACTAGATCCATTTTGTTATTACTACCTACTCCTCTACCCACTGCTCCATCTCCTTGCTCAGTTAACTGTACCTGCCTGTCCCTTGGTGGTACGGTCGTTGTCACCGTTACTGCCGCCGTCGTCGTCGTTGGAACGGATGAGCCAGAAAATGAAACGGCGTGGAAAAACTGCGACGTCGTGGAGGGTGTTAGGAACTGGCAGCGCTGTCTTGCGGCTCTGGAGGATGGATTTCTGAGGGCATTGCGGTTCTGTAGCTCTTAATGGCTGAGATTCTTGGGCCATCTACTACTCTTTACTTCTTTTCATTTTTTATACCGTTAGTGCTTTTGAAATTGTATTTGTATCCAACAATTTCGTGTGTTGATCTGGATTTTCATTATCCCATTTTATCATCGATGATGAACGGTCATCAAATTCTGAATGAGATAAATTCAACATTGTTATTATGCCGATATTGTTTAGTAATGGTTATTAAAAGTTCAAGTCAAATAGATTACATTAAATTGTAAAGTGTGTAACTGACACTTCATCCTGTCCAATCAACTTGTTAAAAAAATGCTCTCGATAATAGATGACGAAACTATTATGTTACTTTCAAAGAAGCGATTTACCGTTTTATAAATTAATTAGTTTTAATTCATGAATAACAATTATCTGACCTGAGAAAAATATTCATAACTAAAACTATTTGTTTCACAATTTTAAAGATAGATTTTCGATCTATCCACTTAATCATCTTATGTGATGTTGCTTATATCAAGTTTCGTTTACTTCAGTTTTTTATTACATTTTTTTCTCCAACAATTATCTCGACGATAATTTTTTTCTGGCACGTACATTTTCGCGTTTCGCATGGATATGTCTCTAATTTCCTTAATATTCGAAAGCTCCATTTTCCTTCTCCGCCTCTTTAAGTTCACTTTTCCAACTACACTTTGTCCGCCATCAGGTTCGGGTCTCCCTTTGCCTCCTGAGCAAGGGCGCTCCATTTGCTCCGATTCCTCCTTTATTCGCGCCATTTGCTTCGCTTTCCATTCCCCATCTTCGGTCCCGCCTCTTCGCTGCCCTACGCGATGTCGCTGCGTGGGCGGGCTGCGGTGCGGCGATCGCAACGCGGCGATGGTCGACCTTTGGAAAATAACTTCCCCGACTCCTCCACGCCCTCCCGCCCCGCTCTTCCCCTCCGCCCCTCACGCCACCCCCTCCCCCGCGCCGTCATTCGCCTCGCTCTGCCCAGCGCCGCTCCACCTCGCCCAGCCACGTGCCCGCCTCGCCCCGCCTGGCCCCGCCTCGCCCCGCCTCGCCCCGCCTCGCCCCGCCTCGCCTCGCCCCGCCTCGCCCCGCCTCGCCCCTCCTCGCCCCGCCTCGCCTCGCCCCGCCTCTCCCCGCCTCGCCCCCGCCTCGCCCCGCCTCGCCCCCCCGCCTCGCCCCGCCTCGCCCCGCCTCGCCCCGCCTCGCCCCGCCTCGCCCCGCCTCGCCCCGCCTCGCCCCGCCTCGCCCCGCCTCGCCCCGCCTCGCCCCGCCTCGCCCCGCCTCGCCCCGCCTCGCCCCGCCTCGCCCCGCCTCGCCCCGCCTCGCCCCGCCTCGCCCCGCCTCGCCCCGCCTCGCCCCGCCTCGCCCCGCCTCTCCTCGCTGCTCCCCACCCCGTCCCGACCCGCCTCGCTCCGCCTCGCTCCGCCTCGCTCCGCCTTGCTCCGCCTTGCTCCGCTCCGCCCCCGCCCCCCTGCGGCCCACGCGCCCTGCGGCGACCGCTGAAACAAAGCGCCTCATGAGGCGAAAAGCTGCGCGCAGTGGGGGCGCGGCGCGTACTTCGTCTGTTTCCGGGTCTGCAAAGGAGGGGTCGAAGGGCTTCTTAAAGCGCAGCTGCGCCCCTTCGTTTTCGGTTGTCTTCGGGGAGAAATTTCAACGGCGGCCACGAACAGGAGATGGCCTACGGTTTATTCGCTCACTTGCCAGTCTCGTCCCTGTGCCTCCTAATATGTGAGCCTGAGAGTGGCTCAGGCTTTCTGCTATCTTTCATTCATTATTTCCGATTTTTCTGTTATTTATGTTGATCAAATAGAATAAGGAAGTACCGGATAGTTATTCCGTGTGCTGCGTCTCCTTCTATTGTGATTTTTCACGTTTCTTATCCTCTCAAGAACCGATCAAGGACGAATTCTCCGTACACATCACTGAATCAATTCTGGAAGATAATAAGATTATTTTATGTTAATGCTAGTCAGTACTTTTCATCGTAATATTTTTCAATCGTTCGTGGTGGGTTGATTTTTCTGTCACTTTTTAAAAATCAGGATAGTTGCCACGTGTGTTTTTCGTAACGATGGAGAATCAGTGTGCCGATTCCGTCACTTCCCACAGTTCAAATCACTGTTTCTACGTATGAAATGTTTGATGGAAACAACGAATTAGTGACTTCCTATTTGTATTTGGAAACAGATAATAATAATAATAATAATAATAATAATAATAATAATAATAATAATAATAATAATAATAATAATAATAATAATAATAATAATAATGCCTTTATTGATATGGCACCAGATGTCTAGGGACAAGCTGTAAATTTAGATCAGATAAGGATGAATTGGAAATTAAACGAAAAAAGTGTTTTCTGTTTTCCTACTGATATTTCGAGCGCAGTAGTTGTCATTCCGAGACGTAAACAAATTATTCATGTACATCTTCAACCTGTCAAAACAATGGCAGTAAATTATGGTTTTGAACGCCAGCGGTCTCAAGAAAACGAGCGCTTGGGACGGCTTCACCTTCATGCATGAAATGAAGTTAACCACTCTGAAAGAATACAAGATTCTCAGAGACAAGCAGTAAAATAAATCTGAGAGACATTGCGTTCATTTTGTAATTTAATTAATGTTTGTTTTATTTAAGTATCATTTGTTGTAATAAGGAAGATGTATACAACTATTTTTATTGTTATTATATTTATTTATTAGTTTTTTGTTGTTACATAAAGAGAGATGGAATTCAGACCAAGCCTGTCACGTAGTTAGCAAATTTTATTGTCTCACGACTCCGCTAATGGTGATTCAAGTGCATTAACGTGCAATTGTGACGGTACGCACGTTCCTCCAAAATTCAGTGGTGAACTTACAAAAAGTATCAATAATAATCATTATTGATACTTAGTTATGTAATTAAATACATAGTTATGTAATATATAATTATTATGTTATATTATAAAACTAATAACAGCCTAATTTAAAATTCAACTCAATATAGAATAAATAAATGGCTATTAAAAAAATGTGTTTTTTGTACAATTGCTATATTTTTACTCTAAAGTTTTACTTTTTGTTTATCACGCTTGTCAAAATATACTGGTGTGCCTCCCGGCTCAGAGGGCCCATCTATAAATGTGGCATGGGGCGTGGGAATGCTGAAGAGGGAGGGGGCGGGGGCGTGCCGTGCCGTGCCGTGCCGCAGTGTGCGCTGGTTGCGGCGGCTGCCGCCAGATGTCCCTCGCTCCGCTGCAGCTCCTCGCAGCAAGGCGCCCGTGCGTCTGCGAGGAAGCCGGCGCCTGGCACTCGCCCAGCGACAGACCTGCCAAGCTTCCCGTGGCGCATCCTCCGATACACCGCGTATACCGCCGGTATACCTAGTAATTCGAAGCGTATGATACATATTTCGTATTTTATAATCCTCTAAAACATTGTTGAGATTTTGAAAGCTTTAAAAGAGAAGCGAGAATATAACTCTGGTTTGCTACCGAGAGCCAGTCAGTCTTCCGCATCCGTAAGCGCTATGAAGTGCGGTGGAGTTATAAGATTCAAACAGTTCTTAATGGTGTCCATAGAATTCGCTAGGGCAGGCGAAGGCACCGCATGCCAGCTGCGATAACCAAGGGCTCCTCATGTTTCAAGAGTGGGGAGACGAGAAGATGCGCGTCTGGGCGGTCAGTAGGCACCGCTAAACTTTGTGGTGAACAGTCCTTCTCCACTCGTTCGTAAGTTACGCTTCTCTCAAGTTTTTGTGAAAATGGAGTGTGTTAATGATCCAGAAGTTAGTGGTTTGTGTAATTGTCTTATAGAAAAATTATTAAGAACGGAATTTCATAGTATTGGGATTTCAGAAAAGTTCAAAATAAAAGACAACGGTTAATTTTTTAATAAACGATAATATAGTTGTCTTAATGAGTCACGTTTGATGTAAACAGGCTTCAATCAAATTATAGACAACGAATAATACAAGGACAATTTATTTCATATTGCACAACGTTTCGAAATCACATTGATTCCATCTTCAGGCACACACAGTAAATCATTAGCCAATAAAAATGCTTGAGATAAATTCATACATGTAGCAACATTATTTTAAAACTTTGTACTTAGTATGATATTAGAATGTCTCGACAAGGGTTTTTGATGTAACCTGACTAAATTTCTATTTTATAACAAACTTTTCGTTATGTTGTTTCGCTTATGTTGTGCAAATGTCATTTACTATCAAATGCCATCATGCTAAGTAAACTAAAATCTATCAAGGATGGAATATGTAAATTTAACAGAAATATTACTGAAATGGAAAATCTTCATTATCACAAACATCATTTCTATTCACCAAATTTCTCAGTTACGAGTCACCGTTATGTTAGTTTGGATATTCAATGAAGTATCATCAAGAACAACGAAGTTTGATAACCGACCGTGTCTGGAGGAGAATTCTAGAGGCCGGCTGCTCTGATCGGTAGTTTTCCGTGGTTTCTCCGATCAACACCAGGCGAATGCCGGAGCAGTACCCTACCAAACGGGCCACTGACCGCGCGCGATCTGTCCTTCCCCTTCCTTGTCCTATCCTCTCCCCTTACACACTCACTTACACTAACATGCACTACACTACCACATATTTCGGGAGACCGGTCGGGAGTTTAGAGCTTGTCCTGGCTGGGGCGGTGCTCCGCTGGTGGGAGAGTCCTGGTTAGGGGGAAACTCCACTAGCCGACGGTAGGTCGTTGTCGGATCTCGCCATCCAACGAGGGGAAGGTCACCGCCATCTCCCGAGAAAAAAATGCACTACACTAACGGGACTAATGACCGAAGCAGTTGACGTGCCCGGAAACACGAAAAATCAATCAATCAATCAATAACTGACCGTGCTCCACACATCTGTGGTCTCTGTAATTTCTACTATTCGTTGAAACTACTCCCTTCTGCTTGAATTTATTTCATTATGCTAAAAAGCACGTACAGACCAGCATCCATTGAATACTTTTACTTTCAACTTTACATAGCTTGTAAGTTTAGCACTGAATTTTGTTTACTTCGAATTTTCTCTTTTTGCTCGTTTTATTTATATTTTACGCACTGAGTTGGGGGAATAAATTAACTCGAGAAATTTCTTTTTTAATGATGGCAACACTGCCTGCCACTTTCAAAGTAACGGACGTCAGTTTCAGAATATGATATTCACGTATTAGGTCAACTCGCAAATTTGAATACCGAAAATATTGAATATTTGAGATTCGGTCGTTGGAGTTGACACTAATTAATGTATTCATACAACGGGCATGTACTGTTGAATTTTTCATCCGATCTCAACCAGCAGATCATGCATCGAAGAATTTATCGTCATTAAGAGAAAAGTGAGATTGGTGAACTCTATGGTAAAATCAACCTGCATGAATAAAAATGAACGTAACAGAGATTGTCAGCTAACCCCTTGAAGGTGGCAGAAAAGTCAAAAGCGATGGTTACAAGTAAGTATATATGAACACTTTACCAAAGAAAGCTGTGATCTATAACAACTCCTTTAGAAGGGTTAGTTAGATTTTCAATAAATTTGGCGATCCCTGAGAAATTAGCGGATAGTGTTTTTATTAAAAGAGAAAATACATATAGTATGATTAATTATCGATTTCAGTTTGAAAATTATTACGGTATGGTCGTGTTAATAATATTAATGATAATAATAATAATAATAATAATAATAATAATAATAATAATAATAGCAAATACATTCTCTCAACTTTATTTATTTTGTTCATTAGAATTCACTGTGAATAATAACTGTAAAAATAAGTATAGAATGAAAGAAAGAAACAGTCCGTTTGAAAATTTTAATTAAAAAAAAATAGTTTTATACTCATTTTCCTAAACCTTCTGCTATTTATCAAAAAAAGCTTAATTTTTAGAGTAAAATGGAATAATTTTTGTTGTTTAGCAATATCTGGGACGATGTCAAAAATGCTGAAAAAATTAACTAATTATGTATTGTACCATTCATGGTCGTAACTCTTTTATTTATGTTAATTCAACAAATACGAAGACATTATATTTAAAATTTTGTATTTTTCGTGTGATTTCACTAGGTTAAGTGTTCTTAATCTTCTGGAAACAACCCCGGTCTCACATTAAAAACCGGGAGATATGGCTCAGGGCATCAACTGATGTCTCTGCAGTCCCTCTGATCTAGGAGGTCCTAGATTCGAGTTCCGATGGTGGCAGGATTTTCGACACTAGCTTGTCAGCTAGGTCGAATTCAGTCGCAGTCTGGAGGAGGATTCTAGCGGCTGGCTGCTCTGATCGGTAGTTTTCCATGGTTTCTCCGATCGACATCAAGCGAATGCCGGAGTAGTACCCTAACAAACGGGCCACGGACCGCGCGCTATATTTCCTATCTCTTCTTTGTCCTATCCTCAGCCCTAACACTTCACTACTACTCATATTGGGAGACTGGCCGGGAGCTTAGAGTTTATCATGACTGGGACGGTGCCCCGCTGAGAGGAGATACCTGGTTGGGGAACACCCCCGTAATCGACGGTAGGTCGGCGCCGGATCTCGCCATCCAGCGGGGGAAGATCACCGCCATCTCCCGAGGGAGAAACATGTCCTACATTTACGGGAGTAATTATCATAGTAGTTGACGCGCCCTGAATCACAATCAATCTCATTAAAATGTAATTAGTAGTATAAATTTCCTTATAATATTGAACTTCTCTCCACAGGGAAGTTAAATGTAAACGTAAGATAAAGACACAGTGATGTTAATCTAATATTGGAAGATGGTGAAGTAACATAGTATAATCCTCTTTTAAGTCAGTTAGAGGAATTTTGTGTAATCCAGACATTTTTTCAGTCAATATACTTCATATTAATTTCCGTTCTCATATACTTTCATTCCAAGAACGAGTTGATAGAGCAAGTGTATTATAATGATTGTCGTTTTAGAAAATTCTAACATCATTATTGTGGCTATGTGAAATGTTTGTTTTTATTACGATGTTGTATCCAGGCCTTTCAATATAAGTTTGACAATATGAAAAAAATAATTCACCAAAAATAATGTAATAATTTAAAGCTAAGTGATTTTTTTAAATGCACTAACATTTTAAATTAGAAAGGGAAAAGGGAATATTATTCACCGCCACCTTTGATTGTAATCGTTGCGAAGATATACGTGTATGATTTATGACATTCGATTATTCTTTAAATCGATAAAATCGAATATTCCAATGGATGAGAGGTTTCCGTATGAGAGCGAGTGAGGTCGTTACGTTTTCCTGCTGGTTCACATCGATTTTCCTTTCTGTTTGTTCTCGACACCCGTTTATCTTTGCTCTTTTTCAACGTTGCTGTCTGCTAGCCTTTGACGTTTTCCCTTCGATCTTTTATCTCATTTTCTCTAGCTCTAACAATATTATCTTCACTGCCGGATTGTTTGGTGATACATCAAGCGGAGAACGAAGCCAATATACCTCATTGATTGCGTCAGAGAATAGAACGCTTCTCTTCGAGAAAAATGCTGTTCGCGATCGTCTTTCTCGCATTCGACAATATGGTGTTCCCTTTGATATCTTTAAAAACGTTTTTGTCGCTGCTTTTAGAGCTGTCTCCGAGAACAAAATATCGATGTCGTTTTGTATTCTGAAAAACAGTGCATCTCTCGTTCATTGAAAGCGTCACAATTTAATTAAGCTCTGTCTCTGGTAATTGTTGCTTATTTTATGAATTGTTGATTCATCTACGAAACATGTTTAAAATTCGCAAGTGGATCCGCTGAAAATTCGCCGCGGGTCAGAACCCTAAAGATAATGTATATACTGCCCACTTCAAAACACAAATTAAATTCTTGCGGGGATTCTCAGTCTTTCTGCACAAGCTTCGTGTTACTGGGCGACGGTTACACTCGGTTCAAGAGAAACGACGAAAAAAATTAAATTCCATGCAAATAACGTTGACTCTAAAAGAACCCTGCTTAAACAGGATCCACCATTTTGTGTGTCGCATGCAGTATGTTTTTCGCAAGACTCATTTGAAATATTTAATTTGCTTTCCACCAATATTCGCTTTTGAGGGTAACGAAAGCGGAAACCGAGGGGTTCATTAGTAGAGCTCTCGTTGGCAGCAACGACCGTGGCAGCGGCGGTGGGTTCATCTGTTGGGCAAGATGGCGGGCTCGGGGGTGGGAGAGCCACGCCGAAGCTCGCAGCTTCCCCTTTAACCGAGATTCCATTTTTCCCCCTCGTCGCAGTTTTTAAGGGGTGCAAATTATTTAATCTATTTCCGCAGCTGGTGGTTATTTCCGTAAGTGGATGAAGCCGCAGGACGGAGCGGCGCAAATCCTTGGGATTTTTTTTTCGTCCTGGAGGAAAGGGGGCGTGGCCGTGGATGGTCCTGCCACCTGCTCCCCCCCCCGTCCGTCCGTCGCGTCGGCCTAAGCGAACGAGCGACAGATTTCCGCCTCTCGAAGGGCGACACCGGAGGACTACTCCCTTAACGAACTGCCCATTTGAGGAAATGGAACAGAGCTGAGGCAGAACAAGCGGTTTGTGGGAGAGTTTGCGGCGGACATTTGTAGGGGACGCGTTGCACCTGAAGCTTTGTAATTGAACCGTAGAAGAAACAAACGATCAGGTTTGTTCAAAAATCCTATTTAAACAAAGATCACGTTGCCTTCGGACGTAAAATGTTGTGCAATTACCGTTTTACTTACTCACTTCTCATACTATTTGCGTAGTATAGAGGAAATTATGTAGTGCTGCGGCAAAAAGAATGTGACTTTCGGGCACAAAAAATCGAGTTGTAGATCTCTGGTACCAAAAACGTGGAAACTTTTTGTTCCTAAATGCAGTAGATTACTTCCTTAACATATTATATACTCAGAATCCACGTTTTGTGGGTCCTTGGTGCCGAAAAATTGCTTCCGACGGTTGATCCGAATTTCGCTGAATTTTCTGAATTTTTTAAAAATTGCAATAGTCCAAAATTCATTCGGTACCTTCATACAACTCCATTATTGAGGATAGATTTCTCTTTTGAATGAAATTTATTATTAAAATTTCGATCTTTGTATAAGGCCATGTAAAACTTTTTTCCAAATGTTACTATTTTTTATGTAATTTTCCGTGAAAGAAATTGGCTCTAAATTTTTCTTCAAACTTTTGATATGGTTATTGCAGTGAATTACTTTTCATCATTTACATGTATTCTTCTGATTTTTCCAAAGTTAAACAAATGTAACTTTTTGAAATATGTCTCACGTTAAGATTTACATTTCGGGCAAATGATGCCCTACGAAGTTTCTCGAAAACTTAAAAGTATTCTGTGAAAAATAGCTCAAACATGCGCATTTTCAAAACACTCGAAGGAAATTTTTTCAAGTATGGCTCAAAAGTTTTCAATAAAAATTTCACTTTGTTGTTGAAAATCGTCACTTTTTTACTGAATTTGTTAAAACAAAAAGAGTCAGTTCATAAAAGCAACAGTTCATTGACGCACATGAACTTTGTTAATGTAGTGAACAAATGGGTTTTGAAATCGGTGCAAACAACGCATGTAGGGAGAGATAGAATAAAATATCATCTGGATAAACGTGATGCGAAAATAAAACATTGATTTACGTATCATTTATATTCTGATCATAAAAGTGCGTTAATTTTGAATGTGCAGCACTGAGGTAACTGGAATTTACAGTTCTATGTACAATTGCGAGTCATTGGCATTTTCAGAATACCTTGTTTCTGTATCAATCCCAATACTTTTTATAACTTACATTCAGAACAATTATTTATTTTTCGCATTCATTTAATTTCTCAAAACAACTAATTCTTTAAATTTCGGTAATAGTTGTTTCAAATGTATATATCTGCTGAACATGAAATGCATGTGTATGTACGAGTATTGCTCTTGAATATTGTACATTTTATTGTCCTCATTATACCTCACAGAATGTAAAAACAATATTTCTGCGATCATATTAAATCTGTATGATTGTTGATATTTGTGATAAAATAGGTGATACGCCAGGTGAGAAAAACCTGTTACCTTTGATAACGTTATTGTATATACCTTTCATCGCTTCCATGTCATTGTCGTTGAACTCAACCCAATCATACAATGCTAAAAACCTTATTTTTCATTAGAAAACATTACGGGGAATACAAAACTGAGTACCAACTATGCTTTTTCTTCAATGTGTTCAGTACATATATATTTGTTCCATGAAAGCAAAGAACAATGTTGCCTGCTGAGCGTCCGAGTTGCTCGACACGTTTGCCTCCTTTTACGCTAAACTATTTCTCTCATGTTGCATTCCGTGCCATCACGCTTCATCTTGTGCATGCAAACGCGCTGTGTTATCCAATATCGCCGGCACCCAAAAACCGAGCATATTCCGTGTCCCAACTTGCGGCAACTTTAATGAGCGTCGGACAAAGTTGGCCATTGAGCCGGCGCGTGTCGCCGCGCGGGCTGCGCGCGGGCGTTGAACGGGGCACGCCAGTCACCCGAAGCGACGTGAGGGCGGCTCGCGGCCGCCGCCGCCAACACCGCCGCCGTCGCCGCCGCCGTCGCCGCCGCCGCCGCCGCCGCCGCCGCCGCTGCTGCCGCCGGCGTTCATTAGCAAGTTGCCCCGCCCTGCGCAGCCTCGCCCGCCCCGCCCCGCCCCGCCCCGTCCCGCCCAGTACCGCCCGCCCCGCTCCGCTTCCCGCCCCCCCCCGCCCCGCCTCGCCTCG